>VXBO01004882.1:16256-56744 GCA_013400135.1 Rhinoptilus africanus
ATTCTATTCCAATCTTCCTAGTAATTTCAGAGCATCAGGCACTGTCATCAGGTTTCACAAACAGCCTTGTATTTCTCTCATTTTATGGATGACACACTCATTTGTCCTCCTTCTAATATTCCCTGGCCATCGTCCTCTTTCTGAGATGCGTTTACAGTGCTGTGGCTCAGCTTCTCCCTGTGTGCCAGCAGAAACCGTCAGCCTGACCAGCGGGAGAGGCTGTGGCCCTGCAGCTAGCATGGTCCCACGTGTAGAAGGGCTCCAGTTAAAGGCACCTGGCCCTGCTTTCCTTCTCCTGCAAGGCTCAGCCGGTGTCGAGCGCTTGGCCGTGGCCCAGCACACAGCCCTGCAGGGCAGGAGTGTGCTCCAGCAATCCCATGGCCAGCCTTCTTGCCTCTCACATTGTGTGAGCCCATGCCAGAGGTCTGGACAGTGTAAAAACTATTTTCCCTTTGCTGAAGAAAAAGCTAGAAGGAATATTCAACTCATTAACAGAATGTCTTGGCTTGAGTAGAAGCGGCATTTTTCTACAAAATGTGTTAGCTAACTCATTTTAACTACTATGTTACATATTCCGGTGCAGGCTGAGCAAGTAATGTTTTAATATGTGTTAGGTAGTGTACGTGAGCCTTAGGATTGAGCCAACTAAACCATATTAAAGTACAATTTGTCTTGTCAATAACAGGAGTCTAAAACCTGTTAGCTAACACACTTGAGAAAAGAGAAAGAAAACAAAACTCCTTTTATTCCCATCTACCAGTGTCCCTAGCACTGAAGGAGATTTGTGGATGTCAAGATGGTCTCAACATGGGAAACGGTGGGAGGCAGCCAAATGCGTACATTAAGTTACATCTGTCTCTAAAAATATTGGTTTATAACAGAACAGAAGCCTTTTGAGTCTAGCTCTTCCAAGTTAGCTGTATGAAAGGATTAGGAATCTCTGCTAAGTCGATGGGACATACTTTTCAAAAAAAACCCCTTACTCTTGCTAGACTTTGATGTGAAGTGTGAGTCTGTTGTAATTCAGAAAGTACTGAGCTGATGAGAAGGGGAGAGACAGTGTGGTACTGCCTTGGCACTGTGAAAATAAGAGTAACTTCACTGATAACTGGGTCTGGTGCAGCGGAGAAGAATAGCATGCTGTAGCTGGAGTGTTATTATCAGTTGGATAACCAGATTTTCCACAGTCTCTTCAAGAATAATACTAACAGGAGAAAGAAACTCTGCCTGAGTCTGTTGTGGTCTCACTTGCTGTAGGGGTAGCATATTTGATAAATGTTGCAGAGGTGTGGATAGCTCTATCAGAAGCACAGCAGTCCCTGGGAAGATAGCGTTACTGGCTCCAGTCCTCTGAACCAGTGTTCTTCCACATGGAATTACCGTTTTCCACCATACTGGGACAGCACCCACTATTCACCAGTGCAAGCCTGGTCTGTGTATTTATATGCCACAATAAGTACGCACAACATCTTAAGCAACTAAAGGATCTTACAGCATAACCCAGGCTTAACATAGAAAAGGGTCACAATAAACAATGAGAGGAAAAAGGAAGAATGAGAAACCATGATGAAATTATTCTATACACATCAACCTTTACTTCCTTTTATTATAAGTGCTGTATTTAAACAATCACCAAGCACTGAAGACCTGAAGTTTTCTGAATGCTAGCTTTGCCTATAGAGTATCAGCAGACTAAGGAGTTGTTCTGAGGCTGGATATGCAAAGCAACAGCAGTGTTTTCACTGAGGAAGCTTACCTAGTCCCTGGCCTGTAATAAAGTCACCTCATTTGCCCCTCCTAAGCATCAAACAAGCAGGGATTAAATTCTCTGCCTCATTCTTCCTTGTTCTGCATCTCACGTGCTTGTTTTTAAGTGGGTAAAACCCTACCACGTGCACCGTGTTTGTATTGGCATAAAATGATAGCAAAAGATAGCGAGTTCCAGTAAGCAGGTGCTTTAATGCAGATTAAAGAAAGCAAATCCCTGCTCCCTCCTTTATGTTTAGGTCTGTGGATAAAGCACAGCAAGTGAACAGAGAACCTCAGGCACAAGCAGGTGAGAGAAAAGGTACAGGTAGTGCTGCTGGCAGGGGATTGCAAATGGAAGGTTACCTAAAAAGCCAAGGAGGCAAAGAAAAGACAGACATAGCACATGGTCCGAATATATATATATGTATAGCCGAGGGCAAGCACAAAGGGAAAAGGTCATGGAAAAATCACGCTAGGGAGCAAGTGTTGGAAATTGTTTATAAAGTATAGACAAAGACCCTGTATGGAAGTTCCCAGACCCAAATCCTTAGCTTTCATGGCCAGCTGCCGTGACCAGACTGACAAAAAGTGGCCCTTTAAGAATGAATGGTGTTATCAAGACTTTACACATAATCCCAGCATTGCTAATGGGGGAGGGTGTGCACTGTTGCTTCCTCCTCCTCCGTCCCTGATTGATCAGAATTAACATACTCCGTGGTGCACACCAAGCTGAAAATCTCATACGATACTAAACCCTAACATTTTTCTGGGAATTTATCTAAAGTGGGAATGCAGCAAGGAACTACAACAAAGCAGAGAACAGGGGAGAGATGGGGGACAGAAAGGAAAGTGGCAAGTATGCTGTCCCTGGCCATCAGGGGATTCCCCGGCAGCGCAGCCCTAGGAAGTGGCAGGTACTCTGTTCTTGTGACCTCAGCTGGATTTATAACTGCTCTTCCTATTGATTCTGGTGCTGGAAATCACAAATAAATGATTTTTATTTGATTTTTCTCCTCACTCTGCGTTTAGGATTGAAAACTAGTTCTCCCAGGCCATAATATATTTGCTTCATATTTGCTTCGTAGGCAGAGGTTTGGACACTAGGAATCGTGTTGGTTATGTGAAACAGTTGTCCTATAAAAGGAGTGAGGCTCCTTGTCTAGTCACCCCCGACATGGGCTTTTGCCTTGGTCCTGTTTTCCAGCACTTCATGCAGTTTGATCACCTGCATAGTCAATAACTGTCCATGGCTCTTCCTATCCACATGGATATTAGATGCATTAATTTATTCTTTCTCTAGTGACTTTGTACGTGCATGGAGTTCTATCAACTCACCCTGCTCTTCCCTACACTCTGGAAAGTGGGATTCCCGAGAAGGATTTACCCTGATGAAATAAAAACAAAGGTTACTGTTATAAGTATACTGATGACTGTACACAATTAATTGCCACGGCAGAAATGTCCTAGGTAGCCATCGTACTAGCATCACCTCAGCAGTCAGCAATGTCCACGCTGGTAAGCTACAACTTCCCTGGGACCCTTTTGCCTTTACCTCCCAGTCATCCCTCCCGCCGTGGGGTCCTGATCTCCGTTATGCCAAAGGAACCCAGAGAAACACCAGGCTCAGCCTGGCCCCCCTCACATCTGATGTATGCTGCATACAGAGTGTGCCCAGTGATCGTAATGAGAGAGGCTGTTTCCACACCTGAGTTGGCTCTGGGTGAAGAGAAAGGCTTGGAGTTGCTGTGGTAGGTAATACTCAAGCCACAGGCAAAGAGAGTGACTCTAGAAGGACTCCTGAAGCCCCATCTCCTTCCTCGTTGCAGGTTGCTACATACATTAGGTCCTCCCAGGGGTACACAGAGTACCTGAGTAGTTGCTGGGTTTTATTCTCTTTATCTAATTACCACCAAGCAGCTCGCTCACTACTGGGAAAAAATACAGTATTATACTAATGGAGTCATTTTTGGACAATATAAATTATCTTGCTAAAACAGCCTTTCCTAAAATTTTGAAATGAATCTTTTGGATAAATCCATTTTAAAAAGCAGCCCTCATGGTACTGTGTTTTGCAAAGCGAGGATTAAAAGAAATAAAAGAATTACTTTTCTCCTGTTCAAAAATATTTTCAATTAATGTGGCCAGTCTGCATGTATGTGAGGAGACACCTGGCAACCTGTGAAAGAAAGAAGCCAGACTCAGTCATCTTCCATTACTGAAACTTTTGGCAAGTTATACAATTCTAAGTGTTTTATAAAACATTATCTCTGTTAGCTTGCTTGTGACTGCAAGCAAAATCTCGCAGATGATTTGACATCTGCTATACTAAAAAACCACAATCAAACAGCATGTCAGGTAATGTTGACTTTGGTGGACTTTGGTGTCCCTAGACGGGCTGAATGAGTCATGTTGAGACCTGGATTAGGTTCATGTTTGAGTTCAATTTGAAAGGCAAATCAGGGGTATCATTTGAATTTGATCTTTAAGATCTTGCCAGCCAGGTCTAGAGGATTTTAGTATCTAGTGTCCATGTCTAATATCGCAAAGGATACGGATCCTTAAAATCAGTGTCTGTCACAACATAATTTGTTCTTATGACACCTCTGTTATTATCACCTAATACCACATGAAAATGGCCAAGATAATTACCAAGAGTCACAAACCTAGCTGTCACCAAGGTACCCTTAATGCAGCTGGGAAGGGCTGAAACAGAGAAAGCTTAAGTTATCTTCCCTTACCCTTTGCATTCTCAGGCTGCTCAGGGGCCTTTTTTGGTTCTGCATAATTTAAAGCAGCCTCAGAGAATTCACATTCACTCTTCCTTTTGGTCAGAACTGAAGAGGAAATGGCTTGAAATTATTTAGGAGCAAAATGCCTTTTGCCCTCTGGTTGAACAGCTTTAAGACACCTGGAGACATGGATTAGAACATGCTACACCACCTACGAAGGGAAACCTGGCAATGGGTTTTACTACAGACTGTTCTGTCGAGCTAGGAGAAAAACGTAGAAATATTTTGTAACTGTCTGATGATTACTGTAATCATCAGCGTATACCACCCTGGCCTGGGTCAGTCAAAATGCTACAAAAAACCATCCATGCCTTGGAGGTTCTCCCCACTGATCTCAACTTGGGAGGCTGGATGGGAGGATGAGGACAGTAAACGTCCTGCAGGTAGCGAAGATCATCCTGTGTCTGGGGCCCTCATTCCCAGGACAGGGAGAAAACAGAAAGACCTATATGACAAGTTCAGAAGACCTAGTTGTCCATCTCTCTCCCAGAGCCAGAGAAATGTTCTGGGATGAGAATGTAAGTAAGTGCAATGCAATATGTGGTTCACAAAGGTTCCTGTCAGTATCCCCCACTCAGCCTTATCCTCAGGATACAGAAAATATATAGGTTAGGACTTAAGGCTGAGACTGAGAGGCGGGATCCTCCTTGGCCTCATCGCACTTCAGTCCTCACAAAGAGACTCCAAGCCTGCCTAAGGTAACAAGGGTATCAGGTGAAGTTCAAGAAGTGTTTGGTCTGAACTCATTCCTCTTTCACCTGGCAAACGTACGACCTGGCGCCACCATCTCACCACTGGCAATCTTTTATCCCAAGTTCTAAATCAGAGGGATCCATATAGGTCAAACACTGTCAATGCATGAAAGACGTCTTCAAAAAATCTTGGTTTTGGAGACGGTGGACACTGGCAGAAAAGCCCAAATCATTAAGGTAGTCCCCAGATTCTGCAATAGCACTCTTGGGTCTCCCAATGTTCGGTGCTGGCTGAGCTCATCTTCTGCAGGTCTGCAGCTTCTTTCTGTGCAGGAGTTGCTGCTGTTGCTGTCACACTGACCCTGTGAACATAGCACTTGAAAAGAATTATGGGCAATAAGGAAGTTTATCATCACACTTCTGTACAAGTCTAATTGTTTAGCCATAAAGTTGCATTATTTGAGATTAAAGTATCAGGCATAACAACAGCTCTTTTTTTCACATTTTGATGTTGGTTTTTTTCCCACAAATCTTGTCTGGAGGATTGGTGGCTGGACTGGCAATTAGCACGATTAACAGCAGTAAGTGGGAGTGATTTTTCTTCCATAATGCAGATGTATATGAGTTTTGTAGGTGCCTCTTTTGCAAGTGGCATTATCTGTTGCTTGCAATATCCTCCATTAAAGAGGAAGCATCATCCTCCAGGCTGCATTTAAGATGTGTAAATTGGATGTATTTAATAATAAGAAAATTACATGCTCGTTTTGCTTCCAGCAAATTCTATGGACAAAGTGACCCGAAGTCTTGTATTTTCAGGAGAAAATATAGGTTTACAGTACTTCTACTATATTTGTTTGACAAAATGCCACATGCCTCCAGTCATTGTGAGGCTCATTAGACTGAGGATAAAAAATCGAATGCAGAACTTAGTTGGCTGAGCCAGTCTCTTATTAGGAAGTTTCATTTCCAATAAAATTTTGTGGGTTTTTTTTGTAATTCAGCATTATAGTCACAAACATTAGAAGTGGTAAACCAAGTTAAATAATTTTAACAAAAATGTTTTTTAAAAAAATCCTGTCTAACTTTGTATTTTTATCTTCTGTTCTATTTTCCACACACATGAGGAAGGCACCAAGTAAAATCCTGGCCTTGAGTTGATTGCAAAGTTGACCTACGACTCAGCCTGAGGTTGTAATGCTGTTTTATATCCTGCTTGATCCAATTCATCACCCTTTACTATTAGAGACAAGGCATGGCCTACTAGGTGCACAGAATTGGAGCATCTGGATTTAGTTCTCTGCTTTGCCAGAGAAAGCTGCTTGGTCCAAGAGCTGTTGAGGGATGTCGTTCCTCTTTTGGTACCCCTAACCCCCACTGATTTCCAAAACACAAGTCAGACACCTCAGAGGATTTCTATCTTGAGATTTTAGCAGCAGTTCATCCCCTCTGAGAGTAGGGATTATAACTTCTCCCTCTCTCACAACGAGGAAAAGGAATTAATTAATCTATGGAACGTGCAAATATTGCGGCACTGGGCTCAGGGTGATTGCTCATTAATTACAAAACCAGGCAGAAACTGGTACAAATAAATAATATGAGTACCAGGTTGTTTCTCTGTGGAAAAAGCCATGGAATTATAGATGAAATCTTAAAGGCCCGTTCTCCACGGATTTGAAAAAACTCCATAGCAATGTTTTAGTGGTAAGTATTGCTTTAGTGTCTGTGCAAAAATTTTCCCTCATCTGCAACAGCTTGTGTACATTTTGGCTTCTGTTGTGTGGCTGCCCTAGAGGTAAGGACATTTTGGGTTAACGCTGAATGGGCAGCGTGGGAGGAGCCCTCCGAACCTGTCCCCCAACCATTCCACAAACACACAGCACTGTAGCACATGGGGTAGGTGTCTTCTATTTAAAACCTGCTGATAATTGCCTCATCCACTTGCCTGGAGTCTACCAGCAGTAAGTATTTCCCATTCCTTGGGGTAAAAGCAGAGAGCAGGAACCCATGCCTGAGCCCAGCTCTTGTGGATAGTGCTCTAAGAATAGCACGAAGCAGCCCCTACCACGTTGCTGCTGCTAATCAGGATCAGCCATCACACAGAGTTCAGTAGTCAGTTTAAAGACAAGTCTTCTCATCTGAAGCGTGCCTTAAAACTATGCCCCAGAGTTCTCGGCTTTAGACTGAAATACTTTAAAAGTAGTAAAAACTGTACCATTTTTAAAACAGCTTCACAGAAATATGGCAGGATCGATCTGCAGGTGCATATTTTCTAGTGTTTTAATGATGCATGCCTTTCAAATAAGCAGGGACATGGACTCCCTCCATTAAGAAGCTATTGCAGTTGCTTATTATATTTCTAGTAGTATTGGAAAGTAAAACTATACTACTGCTGCTGTTTGGTATCATGATAAAAAAGAAAAATTTCTCATGATGGTTTTTTCCTGATAACTAATTGCATATTCCTGTCTGCTAACTGTCCTTCCATCTGTACATACATGGTTGACATCATAGTAAAATCTAATAATCACATATATCTTTTCTGTGCTATTCTGATACAGAAAGTAGTCCTGAGCCCTATGGGTTGCATTTTGAACACCTGTTTCACAGAATCACAGAATGGTCAGGGTTGGAAGGGACCTCTGGAGATCATCTAGTCCAACCCCCTGCCTGAGCAGGGCCACCTTAGAGCAGGTTGCACAGGAACGCGTCCAGGCGGGTTTTGCATGTCTCCAGAGACGGAGACTCCACCACCTCCCTGGGCAGCCTGTTCCGGTGTTCTGCCACCTTCATAAAGAAAAACAATTCAGACTTCCACTGGTGACATATGGCACAAGTTAGATGTCAAGACTGCAATTATACCCTGCCAATACGTTTTCAATTTATGAAATTGATGAAGATACAGAAGGGAAAGAAATAGAGCAATAATGGCATGCTGTGATTTACTGTAAACCATAAAATGATCTTCTTACGTGCATCTTCCCATGGGACATGAGAATAGATGGAGAGCCTCCTCTTCTTTCTAAAGAAGTTTAAAAAAGGAGGGATGGAGGGATGCTAGTTACTAGTTTGCAGAGCAGCCACTAAGATAAAAGCAGATGGAGACCCGGCTCAGAGTACTGGTAATAGGATATGGTACCTTTTCCTTCCAGGTTGCTGACTTGAATCAAGTTCAGGTTGTTAGCTACCGAAAATTACAGTAGTAGCATTCAGTGTACGTTCAGTGGCCTTTACAAAAAGGGCTGTTCGTTGCAGTCCAGTTTCTTGTAGTACCAGAACCACCTGAAGTGGCACCTTGGAGCTATGCAAGCAGAGTTTTGGGTACAGAGAATAAAATTCCCACCCAAACTAAATCCCAGTCCACCACCCACGGCAAGCTGAGGAGATGAGACAGAGCTTCCACCGTGTCGCTGACTCTACTCCACCTGTTTTCTGGCCAAACAGGAATTTATTTTCAGTAACTGCCCTTCAGCTTTTTTTACTGGCAGATCTACTGTAGCAACCTCTGATGAAGATGCACAATTTACCCCAATGTAAGAGCTGGTTCCTGGGCTCTGACATGTCCCCTCCCTTCCCCTTCCTCTAATTTCTTCCTTGTCTTTCACAGCTTTTACCCCTTATTGTCCTGATTTGTTGAGGCACAGTCTAATTAAAGGTATGGATAGAGAGTATGATTTAACATC
The DNA here is from genome assembly GCA_013400135.1 of Rhinoptilus africanus. Classification (NCBI taxonomy): domain Eukaryota; kingdom Metazoa; phylum Chordata; class Aves; order Charadriiformes; family Glareolidae; genus Rhinoptilus; species Rhinoptilus africanus. Next base: position 25,167 of record VXBO01004882.1, read on the forward strand.
TCCTCTTCTGCCATTAAAACGATCTAGATTCTGTCTTGTGTGTTGTGGTTTTTTGTTTCACTTCATCCTGCCATCTTTCCCCCTTTTGAACTTAGGGCTTTTAGGTTTCATCAGGAGGAGTGTGGGCATAGATGGTGACACTGAGTGTGCCGTAGTGTCTGCAGATGAGCCGGGGATGGGGCCTCACTGGGGTAGGCAGCCTACCAAGGTCCACTAGGAGCCAGTCCCTGCCTTGAGGACATTGCTGCCTAAAGCGGCAAGCCTAAAGCATGCGGAGGGGAGAGAAATATTTCTTTCAGCATGAGAAACACCGCAGGAATGAAGAGCTCAATCCCATCATTTGAGTAGTTTATTTTAAGTCATGCTGGCCTTGTATCTGTTGAAATTCCTTACGTGATTCTTCTTCCAAGGTTAACATATTTTGAGATGCCTTTTTTTTTTCCCCCCAGGGCTTCAAAATAAATAAAGTATACTCACCTCATACCAGGTTGGGATCTCAGGCCTGGTTAGTGGCAAGTACCGTAATCTCACCTCAACGAGCAGCATGCCAAGTAAGTCAAAGGCGGTGCTCAAAACACCTGCGAGATAAATTGTAAGTGTTATCCTGTTTAACAAAGATGATTTTTCATTTCCTAAGTCACTCAATCTTTTGAAGTGACACATAGTAAAAGCAGAGCAAAGGTAAAACTTTTCAGTGTTGAAACTTTTTCTTAGTGATGAATCTACCTGCCAAGACGTAGACTAGCTGGAAAAGCTGCAAAAAATAGATTTTTTCCCTCCCTATTTTCATTTTTTTAATAACTTTTCAATTTTGGGGTTGAAGAAAAAATAGTTTAATGCCTCATCATCTCTGTCTCCCATCTCTCCCTCCTATCCAAACTTTTTACACGTACCATAAAGTAATCCAAGAATTCAGTAGTGATTTAAAATCTTATGATAGCAAAGAATAATTACGATTATCCATTCCACCACTATTCATGAATTTCATCTATTTATTTCAGTAAGGGCAGAGTAGGCAGAAGCTGAATAATACCTAGAGTAAACACAGAGTCAAGTTTGGTTAGGGAAGCAGGCACCTAGTTCCATTTCCCAAGGACATTACACTTGTTAGATTAGTATCTCACAAATATTTTGAAATGTCTTCAAACTGTGAAACTAATAAAATAAATTCTTTTTTTTTCATAAATTTTTGTACAGTTGATACTTCTGGAAATTAATTATTCAACATTTCTTTAATGTTTGAAAAGATAAAGAATATCCTTTTAGCTTTGCAGATATAGGGCAGAAGATATAGGACATATCTACTGCTATGGAAATAAAAATTTACCTGCTTTCTTAATATTTTCAGAATTTGTGTGATAAATGCACATCAGATAAAAATCCATTCAGATATGCATTTTGATATGCAAAAGTTGCTAATTCACTTTGTGGGAGATGTTATATTATCACGCAGGATATAACAGGAACTAGACTTTCTACAGCATTTTTAAACTAACTGGGAAATGTAACAGTGAACTTAAATAGAACTTGGTATCTTTTTTTTTTTTTCAGACTTTGATTAAAACTCTAGGGAAACGGTTAGATTTTTCAGTAGTTTTCTGCAGAAGACTTGTTTTCTGAGAGCTTATTTTATAAATTTATCTTATGTTTTAATATTGATGCTAAAGAAAAAATTAAGACAAAAATAGTTACCTAATCTCTAATTATCATTACTTCGGACAGTATGATGGCACAGAGCTACTACTCATGTAGTCTGGGTTAAGTATGAAGACTTGGATCTCAAAGAATGTGTGCACTTGGTAACATGGAATTAGGGAGGCAATAAGAATAATGCAAGAAACAGAAAAGGAACTGAATAATGACTGTGGTTTTACTTTGCAAAGATGTGTGCGAACAGTTGCTGTTGGCTTTTACTTTGAATACCTGTTTTGGGTGTGTTGGAAGTTTTGGATGTTTCTCTAAAAATTGAAGCAAAACAATGTTTATATTGGTTGTAGTTGTGTTATGGTCTCTATTTCACTGTGAAAAGCAAATTATCACACATTATGTGTTATTTTGGTGTAAATATGCATTAGTTCAGAGGAGCTTGAGTGAACCTTTTCATATATCTTGTTTGAATTTCAAGATTATAGTGAAGAAACAAACCAAGGTAGTCTGAAACATTGTGACATCTCTGACCAAGGGATCTGCTTACCATTGACTCTAAATATTCCCATATAATATAGACATTTTGAATCTTTCTGTACATGTGCAGCAGAGATATAGATAAATACAATTCTTTCTACTGCTTAGAGGCTTGGACTTTACTTGAATTTATACCGAGCTCTGCAGAAGAACGTCACTACAGACACAGAGCAACAAAAGTCCTTGAATGGAGGGCAATAAACATAAGTCTGGGCTTCTGCTCCCAGCTCTGCCTCTGACTCACTTTCTGGCCCAAAATGAGTCATTTTTGCATATTCAGATATTTTTCTTAACTGTTATATATCAGCATTGCTGATATTTAACCACATATTTGAGGTACCTCAAGGTCTCAGGACAGATGCACTAAGTTTTATTTAAAGTGCGGTTTATAAAATGCCATGTATTTTCTTGGACACTAAAGAGTTCTCAATGAACTCCTGGTAGAACAGGGCTAGTGAGCAAGTCAGGAATAGGACAATGTGAACGCGAAGTAGATATGATTAATTAGGGGGAAACTTAGATTTAAACCGAGGTAGAGACAAAGAAGGAAAGCCACAGAAGAGGCAGAGAAGGGAACTGAAAGAAAAGGGTGACAGGAGACAGGAAATATGATGAGTCTGAGGAGATGGGAACAGGAAATGAGAAACACATCGTATTCTTGCAAAGTGTGATCTTGTGCAGGACAGTGTTACCCATACATTGTTATTATCATAGATTCATCACTGGAAATAAGGTAGTTCCTTACGGTGAGCATCCACCGGAAAAAAAGCCCAAGCCCCTCATCATCTTGACAATGCTCTGCCTTTTGCTTCAGCAGGTGAGATGTAAGCGAGCTGCTTCAGGTCAGGTATTGATGGGGTTGAAGTCCCCCTTAGAACAATTAAGGGCAACCAATATGAAAAATTTCACATTGGCATGGCCTATTTCTGTGGATTACTAAAGGTCTGAATTATGACTTTTTAAAGAACAGAATAATAAATACGGATTTCACAATACATTTTTGGATATTTTTAAACTTGTCCATTGGTTCATTCTGTTGGTACAATTAGGCTCAGGTCTTTGCCTATAGGATACAACCCCTGAGGGTAAGATCAACAGTAATTGATTAGAATATAAAAATAAAAATTTTCAAAGACTGACCCCAGAATTTTCTCTGGAGTGAAACAATAATTTTATGTTTTGCTACAGCCTAAACCAGATTATTATTTCCTGATCAACCAAATTATAAGGTTTATAGGGCTATCATTAAGATGTAAAAGTATACATTGATACACAAACTGGCTATCAGGCACAAGATAAACCATATTTTGCCTTCTAGTAAACCCTTAAGCCTCAAGCCATCCGATTATCACCAACAGGGGAAAATGTGAGGGTCTTGACAAGGTAGTAAAAGCATCTGGCGAAGGACATAGATTTTTAATTTCTAATTTAAAGACCAACTATCATTCCTACTAAAAATATCTTGAAAAAATCAGGTGATCTTCAACCCTCCAGATGGGCCAAATTTTTCACTGAAAGCTTTTACCAGTCTGCAGTAATCTGTCATGACTCTGTTTGATATGAATACTGCGGATGAAAAATGCGTGGTTTATTGATTCACATATAAAATGTGTAAATAAGGGAGCAGAGAGGAATGTGTGCGTATGTGTTTTTATCAAACTCCCTTTGTTCCATACAGAAAGTTTGTGTTCTTGAATGGGGCATGCAGCCCTAGTGAAGTAAAATAATGGCTAGGATTCATTTCCTAGGAACCTGATGATTTACTTATTTCCTACCGTGGCCTTTGTTGGGGCCAGGTCTGCCTCTTTATCAATTTAAGGAACACATTAAGAAAAAGTTAATATTTAATATTTTCAATAAGCTCAGATGAAGGAGAATATCATTGCTCCTCAGGCTTTAATTGTACACAAGTCAAGATCTGGTCTCATATAAAAAACAGTGGCAGAAACAAATCCTCAGTCATTTTTTTCTCATAGCTACCCTTTCCTTTCAATCTTCTTTTTCTATCCTGAAGTCAAACCTGTGTGTCCACAAACATTTGAGAAACACTTTTTATTTTTTAACCTATCCATGTAGTTGTGGTTTGTTTTCATTGTTTCAGATAAGTTTGAATTCAGTGCTCATCTCTGCATTACTTTTATTGACAAAGCATTACAATGACATATATTAATTTAAAAATAAGGAATATGAACAAGTTGCATTTTGAACTTAGCTTATAAGTCTAGAATGTGACACACTAAGAAAGGCTTTTTATGTTCCTAGAGAGAATTTTTAAACCTGGATTAGATGCCAAACCCTGTATTTTGGTCCTGAAAGAAGATGCTGAGGACCTGTGTCTTCTGTTACTTTAATTCAAGGCGGTGAGCTCTTCTTAGACTCAGGCTAATGACATTTGGATGTCCAACCGCTGGTTTTGAAGGTGAGCATTCAGCATCCTGGGCCCCATTGTGTTAGCAAGACCTGTAAGAAAATTTAAGGAGAGCTGTTGTTTCTGTTACAGCTTCAGGGGAAAGCTGGTACATGGCACCCTGCGGCAGCCCACGGCACCAAGTAGATATTGGAGGGCTGCATGTCAGTAGTAGAGGCCGAACATTACTGTGTTGAGGATGAGGGTAATGAGCCTAGTGCAAATGCAGATTTTTGCTGGGTAAAAGGGATGATTTCTGCCTTAATGAGAGCATGCCTTCGTGGTTATCAAGCGAGGCTATAAAGTCTTGATCCCATGCTAACAATCCAGGTGTCTTTCCCTTATGAATCAGGTTCTCAGAAGGGAGAAATCTCTTCACCTGCCTAAATATTTCATTCAAAATCATAAATTCTTAGAGGTGCTTCTTCCCTGCCCACTGCCCGCCTGTTTCGTACTCTCCACACTTGAGTTAAGGACCAGGTGCTTACAGCCTTTTAGGTAAAGTAGGGGTTAAGCTCTGAGACACCTCCAAGAGCTTATCCTTCAGTTACCTCACTTTCACACGCACTCGGTGAGCACCACGGGCAGCCTTCCCTGCCCCACATAGCACAGTGTTGGGGAAGGCAGGAGGGACATTTTGAGGGTGACCTTCTCCTGTGGGCTTCCCTTAACTGAAAGGCATCACACCACATCATTTCAGTGATGGCCAGGCTTTTCCTCCACGTGAACTTTGGAACATCTAGTCTCCTCTTAACATTAAAGGACTAGTGTGGTTCGTTATCAAAGCACAGGGGAAAGAGTACGGTTAAGGGAGATGTACTTTATGGCTTACTAGGATTTGAGGTTTGAACTCTCCTAGGTTAATTTGAAAACGCAAGCCAAAAAGCGTGGCAGAGAGTGAAAACAGACTTGTATCTATAGCTTCTTGAAGAACATACTGAAAAAAAGAGCCAAAAAAAGTTTTCCATTTCCTGACTATACCTTTCTGTGACCCTTACTAAGACCTGTTTGCAGTCCCCAGGTCAAATCCTTGGCACCGAGAGATACACTTTTATGGAGTACATCATGACTGACACTGGAGAGAGGAGGTGGAGAGAGACAGGAAAGCCTGTAGTCACTGCCTGGGGCCCCTGTCTCTGCAGAAGAAATCTCCGTATAAATTACGGCCATAACCTTGGGAAACTTTTGCTTTTGTTGTCCCAAAGGGTTTGGTGTTTTGTTAAATAAATAGGAATTAAGCACATGCATTTTTTAATACCCTAAGAATTCAGTGTATATGCTGCAATGACAGGAAAGTGGGAATATTGGCAAATTTTATGTGCCAGAATTCCACCTGCACACAGAACAATAGCAAGTCCAGATCTTCTAATATCTGCTCAGGACGGGGTGATGATGCTATGAATCATAATGGGTACTCAGTCCCTGTCTGCTAACTCACATGTTGTCTACAGCCTGAAAAGGTGTCTACATAATGGATTGTGTAATTTCTACTATTTCTTGCTTTCGTGTGAGCTAGTATGCCTTTGGAAATCACCTTTGTTACCCAATATACCAATCATAATGTTGACTCTACTGTATTCTCAGCAAATACGAAATTGGAGGATAGAGTTTCCTCCCTTTGAAGTTGTGCAGTCAGCACTATAGCTCTTAGGGACTAGATTTCCTTCTATATTTTGTAAAGTGTCTTCTATGAAGAGGTTAGAGATTGTAGCTGCAGATTGCAAATACTACCATAGCAGAAATAACTACACATAATTATTAATGGAAATTGTACTCAAGGAAGGACTAAAATATGAGTACGTTATGATCTAGACCATATTAATATTAAATAGTTACCTATTTTTTAATAAATATAAATGTCTGGATAATATTTTTGCCACCAGACAAAGCAAAAACATGTTTCTTCCTGTTTACTTTTCAGTGAATTTTTATGGAAGTTATTAAGTGTGAGAGACTTATCTGATGAAGTTTTGTACTTACAAAAAAAACCATAGCAAAACAAGCTGCCTGGGGTCAGTGAGGATTCTTCCTGGTGCTCCATCCATTCTCTTCACCTTCAGTGGTATAACAGAGGGAGTCCTTAGGAATGCGCTTTGTAAGTGTGATTTTTTTCTAATAGTTAAGTTGGTGGAACTACTTAAAAAGCATGAAATTCTGCTGCATAAATTATCATTAACAATGTGGTTTATTTTTGTTTGGCAGGTGAAATTTTAATGTAATGTTCTGTTGAAATTCTGAAATTCAGTCAAGTTTTAACAAGCTACAGCTAGGAGGAGATTGCAGTATTTTTTATGTATTTGTTATTAAAATTCTTGATAAATGTTGCAAAGATTCTACCTGTGAGCTGTTTTTCACTCTCTGGATGATATTAAACACTTGCCACCAGAGCTGCATTTTTGATGGTGATTTGTCACGTGGTATTATTTCTGCTCCTAGAGTGGATGAATGCAACTTTCGTCAGGTTTCTTGTCTGAAGCCTCACAAGGAATACATTTCAAAATGAAAGCCTTCAGTATGTATGTGCATAAAATTTTCCATAAAGATGTACCAGTATTATTTTTTTGCATGAATGTTTATGACAAGGGGACGTGAAGACTTTCAGTGTGGGTGAAATGGATACATATTTTAATACTAAGTAAAATTTAATAGAAAAAGTTTGTGTTGTTCACTCAACTGGGTTTTCTTTTAGTCAGCGTTAAGCCAGGAAAAGCTACTTGGGAGCCCTCGAAAAGCCCACAGACAAGGTTCCTGTGACCCACAGTGGCCAAGCCACCCAGGCTGGGAAGGTAGGAATGCTGGGGCTGTGGGATGCTGCTCCTCAGAACATAGGAAGACACAGTTTTAGATCTGAAGGGGAAAAAGCTGGATTTTTTTTACTTTTCTCTGGCATGCTTTCCTAAATCTTAAGCTAACAGGAGCCCAACTTGCTTGCAAGCCTGGTTATGGTTGTTCTTTAGGACTTAAATGAACCTCAGTGAATTTCTTGCATGCAATGCTATCTGCTTTTCTTAAAGCATCATGTAGTCCATCATGTAGCAGAACCAGTCTTCTCTGCTGGTTCCTGTGAGCATCATGCTCCTTCGAGCTTTTTCAGTGATTCTGTGTTAATTAATCTTAGCCCACTGTGCTTAACCCTCAGCAAGGACTTGCAGGCATGGGTTAAGTTGTTTGGTGGTAAAACTTGCAGAAAGGGACTGCCAAGAAAAGGAATCTCCCCAGCGGTTCTTCCCTGGTCACGTAAATGGCCATGCAAACTTTAACCATCCTGGGAGCCCAGAGGGAATACGGTCGGTGCTCTCCGTGACCCCAGTCACCCTTTCACACTATAGTTTCAATGAAAAATCAACTTGTACCAAGATGGCTGTTGCCAGGACGGGCTCCTGGGAGTGCAGACCGGAGTCACAGAGGTACCTGCCTGTGAATCATTTCTCCTGCCTGTCATGCCGGGTGGACCCAGGGGGTTTCTGCGTTATCCCAGGAGGGTGGGCGGCTGGACAGGGGAGCCTGGCTGGCAGAGGAGGGTGGAAAAGCCTGCAGCATTCTTCCATGTGAGGATCCACTGCTTCTCCCTGACCCTTTCCTGTCAATTCTGTTAATACATAAACACATTTAAACCTTCATCTATAGGTTTTGTATACGTGGCAGCCAGAAAAGGGTTGTGTTTCAGGTTTGAGTTTGATTTGAGGGAGGAGTGGGATCTGAAAGCTGTAGATGCTGTTTTAAAGCTTTTCTCCAGTAATGATGATAATGAATGACGTAAGCCATTCGTTAAGGCTGATGATTAATCCTAATGAATATGTGGCATACATGTGTTTCACAGCTGTCATTAAGCTTCCATTTTAACCACTCTTCCCCCTTCCCCGCTCCCACCCATGCCTGCAATCTGCAAACTCTTATTCCCTGTAGGTATTTTGATAGAGAAACAGGCAGGTAACGATCCTGATGTCAGACTGTAAGCCATGCAACTGTCAGTTCATATTGTGTCTGACAGTCATTGACAGTGTGCTTGTTCAATTTTACTAAGATTAATATTCCTCACATGTTTTATTTATATTTACTGATCTTGCTGCAGTGAATTTTTAAAGAGACATTTTCAAGTTAAAATTCCCTGTTAAAAATCAAATCTGCGCTTTCTTCGAAATTTAGGTTTACATTTCGCCAATATTTGCTTGTGGAATTTTTGCACGCTGCTAACAGCCTGATCACATGCAGGATGCTTTATTCATACAGTGGTCAATAAGGCTTATTCTGCTAAACCCCCAGGATCATCATCATGGGAACCTCCTCATCCTTGGAAACACATCTGCATGTAGTTAACTTGACACAAGGCAGTGGTTTCACAGAAGAAGGCATAAAATTATCCACGTGCACAAGCATTTGAAAGATTTCATTTCTGTAAGAGTAACATTGTCACCAGAGTAATACCGTTGAGCTCAAGAGTAATCACATGAGTAAATGATTTGCAAGATCAGCCTTTGAACTCTCTGGTGAAACTCTTGTGCTGTTCTGTCCGTTTGGGCTGGCTCGCCATCTCTCTGGATGCTCGAATTGAAATAGCAACACAACAAGATGTCAGAATTGTAAATGCAATGGGGGAAATTATACTTAGGCCAAAAGAATTTTAAACACAAATGACAGGAATAGTTGGAAATTTGGAAAAAAACATGATTTTATGACCATTTTTATATAAATATCAATAGGCTATTTAACAAATTTATATGAAAATAATGCTTGAAAAGTGTAAAATTGTACACCTATATATATATATTTACATTATATAAATACAAAGACAAACGCTGAATCTTAATTTTTCTGCTATGTCTGCTTTAAAAAGTGCTAGCCAAATCCCCCACTCCTTAGTTGAGGATTTTTATCGGGTGTCCTGTCTTAGTGCAGGCTGACTTATTTGACCCAGTTTAGGGAAATTCAGATCCTCATGCTGAACATCTTTGTATGTTTATGAATTGGAAATTTTCCACTTCAGGACTCCTTTTAACCTCTCTGATCTTTCAAATTGCATGTCTCTTAACTTCACAGATAAATTAGCCAATCCCGACCTCATCTAGCCTTGAGATGACAGTGGTGTTTCATCTCTTTTTTTTCCCTTCCTTTCTCTCCAAATCTGCATCATGGTGTTTTTCCTATTGCCATGGCAATACAGCTAAGTACGCAGAGAAATGCAACAAGCCCGTTGCATGTAAAAAGTTTGCACAAAGGCAGAGTTGCTCACTAAGCAAGGGGCATCGCTGACACACGGCTCCTGAAGGGATATTGGAGCTGGGAGTGTGTGTGGAGGGGACTGTGTCACCCTTTTTATCTCCTCTCCTTACCGAGCGATTACAGGTGAAAACGCAAACGGGGAGATGAAAGCCGACACATCAGGATTTCTAGAACAGTTATAGGCGGGGAAATCAGCATCAAGTAAGACTACAGCAGCACTGAAAGTGTGCCATTTCGTTCAGATCCTACAGAGCTCTGGCAGCCTGTAATGAAAATATGGGTGATTTAGCGCTTCTTCCTTGAAAATAACCCTGCCCTGGACCTCGGGAAGGGGGCGTATCGTTAATGAAGAAAGGGTGGCACACACAATCAGGGGCACAGAAAAAACAATGAATCGGTGAAAAGCCCTTCCATTTAGCCTAACACCACTCTCCATATTCTTAGGTGTGAAATGAATAATAATTTGCTCTTCGGGGACACTTAAAGGCAGCTTCTCTTTTCTTTCCAAATAATAATAATAAAGTAGTTAAAGCAGAGATCCTTTTGATTTTTCCTAAAATCCAAGGAAACAGCAGACAAACAAGATGTAGCTTTTTACTTTTCTGGCTTGATTTCATTTACATTCAGTTCATTATTTTTTAGGGAGAAAAGGTTTGTCTTATTTTCAGCGAAAGGAATGCTGATTGTTCTCTTAGGGATATTATAAGAATGTCAAGGAAAGCCATAAATATTTTATAAAGACTGATAATAGACTTTTCTCTGCTAAGGAAAAGTCAATGGTTTTTGAAAAGGGATACATAATGATTTTCTGACTAAATGCAAAAATGAGATGGCAGTAATTTTAATATTAGTTAATAAATATTGACATTAGTATTTCAATGAGTGTAATCAGGCTTTGGTTGGATATTGGAAAGTCATGATTTGTTCAGCAGTATTATTATAAAAGCTTGATTATTTCCACTGAAGCTATTAAACAATCTTTGCAGGAAGCCTCAGTAACTTCTCAGAATAAATCCAGAAAGGCTGTGCAAGAACTAACACGTGCTCTTTGCATCGTATTGTGAGCTCATCTATTTTGCTGTCTGATTTAAAAACAACATTGAGCAGTAGGTTATGTGTTTAAGGCATCCTTATACAAAATCAGCCTTCATGCAAAATGGTTTGGTTAAAATAATAGCATCGGGCAAATAGGTAAGATGATGTCTTCAACATACTTCTACCTTGGTATCTCATAGTTATTCAGAAACTCATTGGTTAGGAAAAAAAAAAAAAAAAGAGCTAGAAAATACCCAGGGGTCACCCAGAGTCTGAAATGTCAGCTGTTACTCATGGTGGTAGCCTAATTTTGCAGAGACAGTCAGAAAGGCATTGTTCCATCATGACTTCTGAGTTTTCGAAAGCTTTTAGTCCCAAAGTTACCACCCCTCCACCAAAGCCAAAATCCAAAATTGGTTTCAGAACTGCTACATTTCTGGTGAAGGATACCCCTGGGATACCTGGTATTTGATGAATTAAAAATGACATCATTCTTGTTGGCTTTAGGGTTGATAATGACTGTCTGCTGAGACAGTGAATGGTGGGAGAGGGAACAGAATGAGCTGAAACCCAGCTCTTTGGTTAGAAGTTCATTAGCAGACCAGATTTTAAAATCAACTTTTTTTTTTCAATACAGAGCATTTTCAACAGAAAATTCCTGAGCAGTGATACTGTTTCCTCAGAAACCAGTCCCAGTTTCCAAGCAGTGTATTTTTTTGGGGGGGCAGTGCATCCCTGTCCCTGGTTGCCCACTCTTGCTTCTGGTCTTCAAAAGCCTCTGCTACTCTGGCATGGATGCCCAGTGAGCTGGACTGGGAGACAGATCTGGCTGAAAAATAGCCTGTTTTGGATATTCTTTAGCTGGATTGATTTTCCAGTCCAGGTGAAATCATTTGAAACAAACCATGAAAGTGGGAGAAAATGAAGCTGGCTGGTGTAAGAAATGCCTTTCCACTGACAGGGAGCAATGACCCTGCCTCGGTGAGTGCTACTGCGCCATCCTCACCTTGGACTTGGTGACGTATTCCCAGACCCTGCCCTTTTCCTGGCCCTGGTGCTCCCCTGACCTCTCGGTGACTCAATGTAAAGTCTCAAACCAGATGAAAAGTAACCCAGAAGAAAAAAAAAAAAAGGCTATTTGTTTAAATTGGCTCAATAAGGGGGCAGAAGATAAACAGCGGTGTTAATTTTCATCTGCGCATCAGCAACATGTGGCATGGCCCAGGGAAGAGGGAGGACCCTCAGTAGGTCGATCAGTTTAAACTGTCTTGAAACTGCTCCCTGGATATTTTGCCAGGGGCTGTGTAATAGCAAGAGGAGCAGTTTCTGCATTGCAGTGTTTAGTCCAGGAAAATTTTAAAATTTTATGTAAAAATATGTTTAAAATATTATGTAAAATTCTTTGAAAAAATGGGATTTGTGACCCTTTCTTTTATAACTACGCATGCACACACACACACAGAGTGTAAATTCATCTGGAAAATGTGTTGATTTATAAAGTTGGGGGGGAGCAGAGCGGAGAGGGAAACTAAACAGTCTCTTTTAATCTTGCTAATATCAAAAAAGCCAAGCTTGGTTTTCCCCTACTTGGGGTTGAGGAGGTTGGAGGCTTTTGAGGCAGGGACAGGGATTTTATTATGAGCTTTTTCACAGTTTAGATGAACAGAGAGGGATATTAGAATTTTAAGAAAGGAGTTTTTTTCTCCTATAGGATTTTGCATGCTGAAGTTTAACAGCTGTTGCAAGAAAGATGACAACATATTTTTCCCACTACATCTTTTGATTCCACCAGATGAACTGAGTTCCTTTGGCATTATTCCTTTTTAAGAAAATTCAAAAAACTAGGCAGTTAAATTTAACCCAGATATAATTCTGCTGATTTAAAATTACATTAAAACAAAGGTTGGATTTGGCCAAACCTTTTAATTGCTCATGACCCCATTATTTTCTGTCCACCTCCTCCCCCTTAACTAGTTGTCCCATTGTTTCACTGGGGATTGAAGTTAGATTTACTGGCTGGCAATTACAAGGATTGCTCTTTTGCCCCTTTGCCCCTTTCCCCTGTTTTAAAAAATAACAGGAGAGGGGATGGGGAGAGAGAGGAGCCTCAGAGGGGTTTGTTTGTTTGTTTGTTTCCCTGTAGGTTGCTAGTGTTTTACCATGAGTTTTTAGGAAAAACGAGAACACAAGACAATCAGTTCCCTTCAGTTCCACAGGACTGCACTTTCCTGGGACAATGCAAACGTCCGGTTGCCCTGTGAACTCTCCCATCTGATTTTGTTAGATTTGTTTTTCCCCTCTGCTATTGTTTATCATCACTTTTATACATGTTTGCCCTTATGTTATATTTTAGCTGTCAGCTAGAGCAACAAACAGGCTTTCGTTAGCCTGTGAGCCACATGCAGAGGAGCGGGAGTGGGCAGCACCCGGCACCCAACCTCCCCTCCTGCATTACCAAACCCCCCTGCACCACAGTGGGATTCACTCCCTAAGGAGATAAAGTTCCCACCGGGAACCTCCTCCCTCTCCAGGCTTTCCACTGGCGCAAGTGCAGGCGTTTGCTTTAGTTTATGACCGTTAACAGAGACTGTGGGGGATGTGCTGGGTCAGCATGTCCTGTAACTCCTCCAGCCGGCAGAACCGACATTGGGGGTTGCTGCCACCTCCAGAAGGTCCCCCTCTCAGCCACAGAGGGGTTATGGCTGGTTTGGGTTGGGGCAAATTCCTCTACCAACATATTTCCCACCTCAGAGGTCCCCTTCGGGGGTTTATCTCATCATAAGGTAGCAGGATTGAATCTGACCCCATATTTGTATCCAAAAAGCACACAAAACAGGAGCAAAACCGCAGACAAACATAAACAACACATGCTTGCGCATCCTGTGACATGCTGCTGAAACTGGTGTCTGAGCACTTCGAACCCTGGTTTGAGAGAATTTGAAATGCGTCTATTAAATTGCAGCCTTTGCTGAACCTGTCAAGAAGGGTTTCTGCCCCAAATGGAAACTGTCCAAAAAATTATGCATGGCCATTTTAAAGTTATGCGAGGTCAGAAAATACAAACAAAACAAAACAAAACAAAAGCTGAGCGACTGAATGGCCGCAGGACAAATCTGCGAGCTAGGAGAGACCTTTCCCTTCAATCACGGCCACTTAGACACGTAAAATCAGGGCAGCGGTGAGCATCCTCCCCCTGAACCACAGAAGTTTAGATACCAGTTTTCTAAGCGTTTTTAATCCAGACTTTATCTTAGGCTAACAGCTAGGGTTAAAAAAAAAAAAATTGCTTCATTGAACTGCGTGGGTATGTAATATCGTCTTTTTTTTTCATGCCACAGCAAAAGCAAGATCTGGGGGAAAAGAGGGGGGCACAGGTGGGGATTTCAAACCCATGGCTGTCTGGGATTCAGCGCTCACATTAATCCTTGGTGCTGCCTGTGCTACCAGGCAGATGGCCCAAAATCAAAGGCCGATCCCTATCTTTCCCCAAACGCTAGTCACAACAACTGCGTTGAGGACAAAGTGAAATACAAAGCGTCCTTGGATCCATAGGCGCTTTTTCAGAGTTTGGTGCGCTGATGAATTACAGGGGTGGCTGGGAGAGGGTTGTGAGTCCTTGCTTTGCTGGATTGTTCTCTGGAATATTTCAAATGATTAAGTCTCCAGAGCCGTCAGCAGCTCCTCCTGCCTTGGAGCCCCCCTTTCTCCACCTCAGTCCCCAAACTGGCACCCTGACATACATTGCAGTTCCTGGGTTTCAGTGATTTTCCCCTTCATTAATGGAATTCTAAGATCAGTTAATCTCTGCTCACTGGATTAGTAAAAACTTTTTTGTCTTGCTGTGAGCCGCACTTTCTGCGATCTGTATTTTAAAATTCCCAACAAGCAAGTTGGAAAGGAAATATTGAGGTTTACTGCCTATCACTGGGAAATCAAACTGACTATGAATGACTTAAAGTTTTATTGACGAAAATTGATAAATGCAAGATCTAATTTTTCATTTAATTTTTTTTCATTTAAGTGAACTCTCAAAGAGTGTTGCAGAAAGTCTAAAAAAAAGAAAAATCTCTATATCTAAAAGCATATTTCCAGAGAAAATTCTCTAAAAATACAGAAAACAGCCAAATAATTTAGAACTTGTGGGTTTAACTTCCACTGAGCGTGACAACCATTTTGCAAGCTGAAGGGGTTCTGTAGCCAGTGTAAACCAAAACCAGCGGGATGTTGAAAATTAAAGCTCCAAGCCTGAGTACAAGCTGCCTCCCTGTGTACGTCTTGCAGCACAAACAATACCTTGTGTTGGGAAAACATCACTCCCCCTCTGTGCAAGGAAGTCTGGAAGACGTAGCAGCAGCAAGCCAGGAGAAGGCTGGAGTTTGAGCCATAGCTCTATCACTACCTCCCTGCCTCTCGTGGAAGGCAGGGCCCTGGCCAGGATTTACAACACTCTGGTTTCTCCTGGTGTAATTTGATGAACAATTTTTCAGGAAGGCTGCCAGCAACCTCCTCTCCCCCTGCCACCGCTTCATGTTGTCCTTGGCCTTGTATTGGTTTGTCCCACCATGCAGTGAAATGGGTGAAGGAGCTGAACCCCTGGGAAAGTTGCCGTTTATTCTTATGTTTCCTATTTATTTGTCTATTTTATAGATTCTGCGTGGTTTTCCTTTCCTGGGGATTCAGGTTTGCCATCCAGCCTACTGCACAACCAGGACAATGCTGCAGGAGGGACCCGGGAGGAACAAGTTGCTGGCGAGGGACAGAAATTGCACAGGGCAGCTAAAGCACCTTCTGGCCCATTGAGTGCCACATCACAGCTTTAACCCATTTGGTGACCCACTGCCTGCGATGGTTGTTATATATATACTCACCAGCACGTCTGCAACCAACAATTCTCCTCTGAACTGTCCCGAATTTACACCAAAGCAACGCGAAGGCAGCACGTCTGCAGAACGCTAGATGCTGTTTTAGATTGCTTTGCACAGCTGTGAATACAAGGTAGAAGGCAGTGGAAAATTAGGGACAGAATAGCTGAGGATGTTATAAACAATGTCTGTGAGGTTAATTTAAATTTATCTTATGTTTCTCAGTAGCCATTAATGATAGATTGCTTTGCATTCTTAGAAGCGGGGAGAGGGGGGGTATCCCAGTAAATTGACACTGTTATCAAAACAACAAAAGAAATCCCTGGGGGACATTTAGAAGCTCTTGGAACCAGGTTTCCCAAATAATGTTAATTGTATTCTGCTCTGTTGGTGTGTTAAAGCACGTTTGCAAAGATATAAGCAATAATAAGAGAAGACACAGAGTCACATGTATATTCTTCTTGCTCTTCTTCCTCTTCCTTCACGGCTCCGGGTACCTATATCTGCTGCCAGCTCTGATGTTACTCCTTTCAAAGGGACAATTGCAGACAACAGACTTCACTCTTCGGTTCATTGGCAGCTTAAAGCACTCGAGCACTGAAAGGATTAAGTCTTATATTTTGAGGGACACCTTTCTGTTTCATGTTCTTGGGAAAGCTAGTGCTATTCGAGATGCATGGGCAGGTGTGTGACTGGCTTAAATAGGAAAGATTTTTCTGAACGACTCATTGTTGGCTTTACTTTTATATGTTCTGAATTTCATTTAACTTACCCTCAAAACCTTTTTCTTCCAGGTACCCTAAGAAAGGTGCAAGGTTCTCTAAATGTCACCTTAATCCAGCGTCTCCTCCCTGTGCTCCGCTCCCCGGACTCAGCGCTGCCTATCACTGTAGAACGTAATGGACAAATGCTTCTTATTATACCATAGTTTACAATGCATTTTCCAATTACATGAGTATATAACATTTTCAAAACAAATAGTCTAATCTTGTATACGTAGGCAGCTTTTTAATAGGAAGCCGCGATCAAAAATTACCACACAACTCTTAAGGCCCAGTATCGCAAACATGTTATTAATCTCCTAATGAAAACATGTGAACTGCTCCATGCTTCACTGTAGAAATCCCTTTCTTTCTTCTTTTTTACTTTTTACTAAGTGCAGGTAGCAAATTGTTTTGGCCTATTGGAAACAATTAAATGGAAGTCCATGGAGCTTTCTACAGCTGTATTTAATAGAGGAGGGCAGACTCCTTCCTGCTGGATAAATTGGTTGCTGTGATGCACAGCTATTTTTATTTTTGTTTGAAAGTGAGGTTTTGAAACCTTAAAAACAAATGATGGACTTGGCAGGGGAGAAAATACTCGGCTATAAGACAGCACAAATGTAGTGTTCTGTATTTACTCTGTGGTGTGTATCTAAATTTCTATTTTGATTCAGGAATTTACCCTGATAGATTAATCTATGTTTAGTGAGAGAAGCAGCTCCTGCTACCTGTTTCAACAGTGAATTTGCATTAAATAAGATGGGTAAGAGAAAAGCTGAATACCCCATTTGCACATTAAAAGCTGATCATTAATCCTATATTTTAACTCTACAACTGTCAGGAGCTATTATTTCCCAGAGAGCCTGACAGTTCAAGGGATAAACTGGAGAGGGTCCCATTATAAAGGCCTATGAATAGACGTCAGAATAGTTTGCGCATCAAACCCCAAAGGCTATTAAATGTGATACTTTAAGAATCAATTTGTAGCTAAATTAAAACGGAGGGATGTGAATCCTAGGACAGATTTTTAATAAAGCAGAAAATGTAACATATAGAGCAGCATTTAAAATGCAATTAGGCAGATGTAAAGATTAAAAAAAAATACATATTATTAACCATAAAAAAAACCCCAACCCATTGATTTTCAGCCTAGTGCTTGGAAAACTGTGCCACAGTTTGCCACAGCCAAGAGATCAAACAAGGGGAGGTGCTGAAATGCTGCTTTCAAAATTATGTTTTCAAGTGACTCGAGAGCAGATCAATAAGAGAGCTGATAGCTTACGAGCCTCTGAGACAGGTCCATAAGCGCAATGCAAGAAAAGAGGACCAAAGAGCTGTCTTTGTACAAAAAAATTAGTTTCTAACAGGACATCCTGCTGAGTTTTATCTGAGTTCATTAGGCTTGAAGACTGAGATCTGCTAATTCCACATGAAAAGTTCCAGACATTGGCAAAACCAAATCAAACGTGATGCTTGTACGTAAGCTTGTTAAGAAGTTGAAGTTAACGCTAAAACCTGCTTAAATGGGCTACCAGGAAACACTGCTGCACAAGCAGTACCACAGTGCACCTTTCAGCAAGCCAAAAGAAATCACATAAGCTCGATGTGGTTCCTGTGAGGCTTTTAAACACCACACTAGACTGGCCCCCACAAAAAATAAATGTTAGGAAAAGAACATGATTCTCCAGTATGTTACGTCCGTTTTCCCCCAAGGGGTTTCAAATGAAGTCAGGGAATCAGGCCCACCATATATAATTACAAGAGCAGGAGTGCAAAAAAGCTGGCAACCTCACTGTGCTGGGAACGATTTCATAGCTGTTATCTCGCTTTCATTTCTACAATTTCTTTCTCTTAAGTAGTTTATATCCGGGAGTCCTCGAAACAGGATGTGCCTTAAAAATTATATGTCTTCTTCTGCGCTCTGAAAATTGTTTATTATTCAAAGTAGGCTACTGAAATAAGAGCTCATAAAAATGAAATCACTGTTCATTTCCATAGCTGAAAATGGAGCTCCTCGCTTACTGCAGCTGGAAAAGGTGAAGACAAAGAGAAGTTTATTGTAGAGAGTTCCCTCTGGTTGTTCTGTTTAGAGCTGGCTGAGACATGAATGGAAACCCCAGAAAGCCTTCACTTTGTACTTCACTGGTTTTCACCAGATTTTACTATTCTGAGGGGATAGCTGAAAGCTCTATGACCAAAATGTCTAGTAAATCATTGTTCCTGATAACTTTGCATTAGCTGTTCCTGCCTTTTTTTATATTGTCAAATGCAACTAACTATTCACCACTGCACGGTCCACCAATATTTGTTTATTTTGAAGTGGAGGAAAGCTGTCTATAGGCATGTGCATGTGTGAATGTATAAATACACATTAAAGGAACTAGGTTCTTTATGTTCTTAAGTCGTGTAGACAAAATAATACAGAAAGTGCCAACACTGAGGATGCCTTTTCACTCAGCCCCTTATACATGTTCTTTATGGTATGATCTTTAATTGCATGGCCACATACTGATTTTATTGCAAAGCATCATACAAGTTACAGGATTTACCAGCAATTTCATATTTTGTTACCTTCAAAGCAGTTTGTTATCCCATGCCTTATTTACCATATGCTATTCAAACACTTCTCTCAAAAAAGAATAATTAAATTCCGCATGAGATTTTCTGTGGTGACCAGTTCTGCAATATTTGAACACTTCACAAACATAAATTAATTCACCTCCCTCTTAGCAGTTGCTGTTGGAACTTATCCCAACCTTACTGCTCTGAGTTCTTAGTATAGTGAAATTTTGGCTTTGCCTCTGTTATCTATCCTAGAATAATATATTCAAGCATGGTGAGGACACTAGTCTATAACTGAGGACGTGGCATATGTGGCTCAGTCGGCGCTACCAGCTGTGAGAAACCTGAGCATCCTCAGTTACAGCAGAATCTTCTTAGAATTTAGCGACTCCAATTGAAGAGGTAGTGATGGAGCATGTGCAAACTGTGATTTTTCACAGACTTATAACACAGCCAAATGTATAACGAGAATAGCAAAAGGCAAAGCTCTAGCACAGGGAGCCTCTTCAGATTTTTCAGACTCTGGCTTCAAATTGTGGAGGTGCTAGAACAATTCCCAGAGAAGATCTAGAAGGTTTCAAGATGGGAGAATCAACCTGGTTTCTGTTAACCTCGTTCTCACAAATAGCTGAAAGTTTTGGCTAAAATTTTCATTAGAATCTGAGCCTGAATCAGACACTGCATGCAAATGACAGCAGAAATGGCTAAACTCAGGTAAATTTAGCTATCTGTGAAGTCTGGCTTTAAAGGTAAAGTGTCAGGCAATCTTTCCTTTTCACACTATGCATATAAACAAATGTAATAATCTCATTACACATTGTGCTGGTTTAGGCTGGGGTAGAGTTAATTTTCTTCATAGCAGCTATTATGGGGCTGTGTTTTGGATTTCAGTGTTCAACTGTTGATAAAACGGGGATGTTTTGGTTATTGCTGAGCAGTGTTTACACAGAGTCAAGGCCTTTTCTGCTCCTCACCCCACCCCACCAGCAAGTGGTCCAGGGGTGCACAAGAAGTTGGGAGGGGACACAGCCGGGACAGCTGACCCCAACTGACCAGAGGGATATTCCATAGCATGCAACGTCATGCTCAGCATATAAAGCTGGGGAAAGAAGAAGGAAGGGGGGGATGTTAGGAGTTATGGCGCTTGTCTTTCCAAGTAATCATTACGCGTGATGGAGTCCTGCTTTCCTGGAGATGGCTGAACACCGGCCTGCCCATGGGAAGTGGTGAGTGAATTCCTTGTTTGGCTTTGCTTGTGTGTGTGGCTTTTGCTTTACTCATTAAACTGTCTTTATCTTAATCCACGAGTTTTCTCACTTTTATCCTTCTAATTCTCTCCCCCATCCCACCCAGGGAGAGTGAACGAGCGGCTGCATGGTTCCTAGTTGCCAGCTGGGGTTAAACCACGACACACATAATGCCGTGCACATGATACAAACGTCTATGTGCCATGTGGGTGCAAATGTGCTTGTGCAAATATACGTGAAGATCAAATGTTTTGTCACGTTCAAGATTATCACCTATAGATAATCACCGTGTGTAATTCGGGATCAGTTATTCAAGCACTCAAACCTACTGCTCGTGAGCCACTCGGCAGCAACGCTACCTCTGACTTCAGTAAGAAGAGGACAGTCAGGATTATAATCTTATTAAAGGAGAATAGATTCAGAAATCGTGTCCTACTTTTGTTAAATGCAGCACTGCCAGGTTGCATGGATTGCTTATGGTTTGAAATGCTAGTTGTGTATCTGGTTTGCAAAAATTATTTGACTCTTTTGAAAAAACCTAAATATTACCATTAGCAGAACTTTCTTCCGTAAGCTTATAAATCTAGTTATATATATATTAAAAAAAAAAAAAGGCTTGTGTTTATCACCTTTATTGCAGAGAGCCAAGTGTAACCACCATGAGAGGAAACGATCCCGTTGAGCAGCATCCTCAGCAGGAAAAGCTGCCTGCCAGGTGCGTGAAGTGTAAGGATATCTGTGCTAGCTATGTATGCACCAAGGGTTTGATTTGCATTAAAACAGCGCTGAGTTGGAGGGAAAAGAATGAAAGAGAGGACAGGTAGGCACCTACCCCACAACCCCGTCTCTGCCTGATGAAGAGGTTTGGGTTTCACGGCACAGAAACACAAATACAGAGTGAAGCTAAATAATTAAAGCCTGGATTTATGGGCCAAAGTCATTTCTTGTTATCAGGAGAGTATTTTTTTGTCCGTAACAGACAAAGCTTATTTTGAAAGATTTTAAAGGCGTTCGTTCCTAAGAGAAAACATAAAGTCTTCTAGCATTTGCAAAACTTATATTACCCCTGGAAAAAAAAAAAAATACCCGACACCACTGAGCACATGGGCTTATCTGCAACCTAATACTGTTATTGTAAGGGTTTGTACAGCTCACTTCCTGCCTTTAGGCTTACACAACAGGATATTTAAATTACAAAGACAATGAAGAAACGAGGCAAAATGCTCTTGATATTAAAAATACTCTAGTTGCTTTACTGCTCTAATTCCCGATGAAGTGACTGGCAGAATTAATGAGTAAATACAAGGTCACTCCTGGAGTCGAGCTGCCTGAACAAACTACAGGGAAATTAAAGGCAGCCAGCAGGCAGGTTCAGGGTTTATCGGCTGTCCCACTACGCCGTGAAAAACGTATAAGTTACGATTAGAACGGCAGCCCCTACCCCTTACTACTGTTAACAGTCTGTCACTGTTTCCATTGTTACCCTGGACGTTGGGGTTTAATATCTCACCTGTATCAAATTGCGTCAGGTCGAAACTTGGCACACAGGTGCGTCTGGATGGTATGCTTTTTTTTTTTTTGCCCCCCAAACAACAAAATTAAATTCTATCAATCAGGGCTGACGAATATCTACCCACCCCCCCACCTCCTTTACTTTCACGCACTGTTTATTCACTTTCCAAATCCGAACACAAATAAAAGTTTAACTTTTCACTGAAAAAGCCGCTAAGTATAATTCAATCGGTCCATTGAATCTTTGGGTTCCTATTCAGTTTGTATTGATGGGGCTATTTTTATCTCAAAGGTCTTTATCTTAGTGGGTACTTCTCAGCTTACGCTTTGCTGATCTACCACCCTGGAGTACTAATAGAAAACCCATGCTGGATTGCCATTAGACCCAGGTTGTTTTTTTTTTTTTCCTCTGGCTTGTCTTTGGGACAGCCTTTGTGTTCTATACAAACTCTAGTTATTCTCTTTTAGCTGTGTGACAGCCTCTCTCTGATTGCACAGCCCACTCAAGGAAGGTGGAAAAACGCTTCGGCAGTGACTGCTGAATGGACATAACCCTTGCTATGTGCTGTTAGGTAAAAAAGCCAAAAACAAAGTTCTAAGCATGGGTACCACACATGACTTGTGCCACGGCTTGCTTTGCCAGGGTCAGCAAAGTTCTCAAAGTATTTCATTATGGCAGTGGTGACCGCAGCTCTCTACAAATATTGACCCATTTTGCAGCTACAAAAAATGAGGCTCAGAGAGCAAAACCTGCTTACTCAGTAAATGAATGGAGTGTCCCCCCCAACCCCAGTAGATGTGGCTGCAACGGGGGTCAGACCCAGCATGGTGCCTTGCGAGCAGGGGAGAGATGCTCTATTCCTGCATCCTGTGCTGCGGCAGGCTGCAGGCGATGCCCAGGGAGAGGGGAATGTGGTGCATGGCTGTACCACAGGCAGGTAGGCTCGGATGCAGCCACAGCCAGCCAGTAATCACCTGGGAACCAGACCAGGCACCTGAGCTTTGCTGAATGGCACGGTCCTTCCTCGCTCCTCCTTCATCTGCTCAGCATTGGGCTCTTCGACTAGGCCTGCCCCTGCGCCGGGACACAAACCGCCCGGGGTGAAAAGAGCACAAGTCTCATGAACCCTTGGTAAAGACTGAGTATTTACTCGTGAGCAGCTCGAGTGAAATTCAACTTAGATTAATAGTTGGGAGTTCTAAACCCGTTTTGCATTAAAGATGAAAAAAAAAATGCCCTAGTATGTGGATGAATGTAACTCATTCATGGGTTTATGGGCCCAAAGGTCAGGGAGCGGAGGATTCCGCAATAGCTTTGATGGTTACATTCTTCCATTCATATCTCTGATTAAGTTTAAGTGTAAAACTCACGGAATTTCCCATTAAATGAGGAAGCTGCTGAATGCACTTATGCGAGTCCAGATAAGCAGAAACTTTAGGTTATATAAACTAGTCACACATCCCCTTGCTTTTGATAAAGCAGGAGGACAGTAGAATTCTATGCGTGCTAAATAAACTGCTTTAGATGAAGTAATGCCTTTTTTGGACATTTTCCACTTTACATTTGGAAGTCAGGAGGATCTGGAAAACCACATTTTTTTTCAAATATGGTGGGAAATGATTAAATAAGAATGTTGCTGTCAGTCTCTTGCGTGCAAATCTTACAGGGTCTGGAAATCACCAGTGAACTTTGGAGAGAATTTTACCCTTAATATGGACTAAACACATTTGGTAGTCAAGGAGAAAACACTTGGCTACCAACCAAGCAAATGCTTCCTTTTAAAAATGTTCTAGTGAGCAAGTGAAAAATTAGGTCATTCATGCAAATATCCCATTCACCGACAGTTTTTTTAATATCCAGATTATGGCTACTACGCCTGCCCTACAGCAGAGTGGTGTGGACCCTGAGTAGAAAACTCTTGAAAGTAAAGCTAATGTGGTTACATACTCCTTGTAGAAGCACTTGTGCTCCCTTTCATTCAGTGGAAGGGGCCACACGGAAATTAGGAGTGTGCTGAGGTCCTGTTAATGCTCTGCCACGTTGTCTCCTCCAAGACGCAGAGGTGGGAACAGAGCAGGTTTCAGGAGCAGATGCTGAGCCAGGCAGTGGGTAGGTGTCTGCAAAACCAGCCAGTTTTGCCTGGATCCTGCGGCAGAGTAACTCCTCACCTAGTGGCTGAGAACTCAACAACCGCCCATCTCTGGTTGTCCTGGTTTCAGCTGGAATAGAGTTAATTTTCTTTCTAGTAGCTGCTGTGTTTTGGATTTAGTATGAGAATAATGCTGATCAAATATATTGGTTTAGTTGTTGCTAAGTGATGTTTATATTAGTCAAGGACTTTTTCAGCTTCCCATAGAAGCTGAGAGGGAGCACGTACAGGACAAGCTGGCCAAAGGAATATTTCATACCATAGAGATCATGTTCAGTGTATAAGTGGGGGTTGGCTGGGGGCAAGAATCCACAATCACTGCTTGGGATGGGATGGGCAAACGATCCTGGGGTGGTGAGAGTGACTTGTGTTGTACCCTTTTATTTTGTATATTCTTTTACCATTACTTATTATTATTACTATTGTTATTATCATCATCATCACCACCATTATTGTCATTGTTATTATTATTGTTGTTATTTTCATCTTCCATTGCTGTTCTATTAAACTGTCTTTACCTCAACCCACAAGTTGTTTTTTTTCCCTTTTCCCCTCTTTTCTCCCTCTTCTCCCTACCCTCCTGGGTGGGGGGCTGGGGGTAGTGAAGGAGCAGTTGCATGGTCCTAGTTGCTGGCTGGGGTTAAACCACTACACCGGTTCGTACAGCTGAGGACAGAGGGGGGAGCATGGGTTGATGTTCAGCTGTTCACGCCAGCTTCCAGTCGCTGACCTCGCATGGATTTGGCACTGGGACCACCATAACAGCGGATGGGGTTACACGACAAGAGAGCGCTGCCAGAGGGCTCCTGGTCTTTCTTCAAAGCCCCTTGACCTCTTCTTACCATTTATGCCATATGCTGTCTCTCCTGTGGACTATAGAAGTACAGATGTGTGTGTTAGGTCACTTCTACCTAGCGGAGCCTTCAGGGAGTTAAGCACCAAATGGTGAACCCAACTCTCTTTAATTCTGTAAAACAAACAAACACACAAACAAACAAACAAACAGAAACTTTAGCTTTAGTGACTACACAGGCACACCAAAAGGAGTTGCCAGTACACACTCATACACATCCTTCTTCTCCAGAGAGACAAAACATTGGCTTGGACTGTACCGACAGCATCACTCTGCAAGCATTTTTGGCAGTGTCATTACCACACTTATTTTGCAATGTATTATTTTTATTACACCAAGTCCCACAAAATAAATAGGATCCTGGGCTCTTTAGACGATAGGGGGATCTGGCATGAAATGTTCTTGGGGAAAAATATATGGGATATTACATGGCAACATACTTCATAGCAATAAAAGTATGACTAGTGGTACAACTTGTATTACGAGAACATTGTCGTACAAGTGATGTGAAGAGCAGATCTACCACATTTGACTTTATTAAGTGTAACCCTTTCATTACATAAAGCCCCTAGGAGCGAACAGGATGCTTGCACCATTGATATTAATGAGATCCTCTGCAATAAAAACAGTACTCGGGAATGTTTAGAAGGAATGTAAAAGTTGCTGGCATATGTGATAACTGCTTTATTGAGTGAGTACATTGCAGCTTTTGTCAGAGAAGCAAATGAAAATGTAAATAGAAGAAAAAAACAACATATGAAGTACTGTTCCACAAGAACATTCAAAACGAAGAAATATCTCGCAAATAGCCCGTCCATCTCTTTAGGAAGAGAGATAAATGTTTTAGAATCAAAGTGCTGCTTATTCCCGAATGAGGCGCCCACGTAGGGAGCTGCTTTGGTTTGGTTATTCTGCAGACAATTCCGATAGCAAAAGCTATGTCAGCCAGCTTCCTCGGAAGGGAGGGGGGAGGAGGACTTCACTGCATTAGGAGCCTTTTGTTGGGCTGATATGGCTATATTCCCTGCCACACTGGTGTTCAGCAGGGTTTCCAGGATAAAACAGAAATCCAAATACTCCTTTCTGTCCCCTTGAAAGTTTGTTCTGATTTGAACAGAATTTGTGTACTTACCGGCCAATTGAATAGTGTAGTTTAACACTTGGCCTTTTCTGTGCTCCTTTTAAAACGCAGGGGGGGGAAAAGCAAAGGGGATTATTCTGCAGGAAACAGAGAAGCAAAAGTGCATGTTCAAAGTAGGCTGCATATGACTAAAATATCTTCAAATCCTCGCCACAGAAGTTTCTCAAAACCTCGCCGTCTCTAAGTAAGGCCTTTGTTGACATGAGTGCCTCACTTGTTACTGAACGCTCCGGGTTTATTAGCTTTGGAGTTTAACAGAGGAAAAAGGCAAATGCCTCGCAAAGTCTGTAGCGATCCGACTTCCCTAACTCGCTTCTGTCTTTCAAACCCAATGGAAGCAGCAAACTAGAAGCCTTCTGCAATTTTGTTGCTAAAAGTTAGGATAATTCTATGCCACTAATTTTATGCTAACGATCCCGGGTGTTTGTTTCCGCCTCTTTCCCTCAGTAGAATGACTCGACTCAGATGATTCGTGGGTCCAAATGTGGAAAAAAGGAGTTGTGAATTTTGCGTGATTTATGGGGAAATTAGAAAAGTAGCCAATTTGGCATAAAATGGTACAGGGAAGAAAAACGGTCTATCAGCAATGAAAGAAATAGTGGTAAGTTTCTGGAAGAGTTCCCATTCTCAAAATAATTATCCCCAGAATTGTACATCTTTATTATGGCTTATACTGTTGCAAACTACTGCACCCTCAGACTCAATCATTGTATTTTTACTCATTTTTAATTTATGCTAGTTCAGAAACACAGGCTGGAACGCACAGTTTCAGGAGCAGCAAATACAGAGCAACGTCTTATCGACCCACCCTAATCTAGTATTTCATGATTTTGACTTTAAAAGGTGAGCAGCATTACGCTAAAAATAGACTAATGCCACACATACCTCATTCGAACGAGATCCAGAAGGTGGAGAAAAAAAAAAGGTTTGGGAGCTTCTGAATCCCGAGTTTTTGTCTGGCTCACTGAAAGGTTAGAAAGCACTGGCAAACTTTTTCTCCGGCCTGTGAATGGATCTGTGCAGACGGACCTCAGTATAGGTTGCAGCATCTCTGCAGAGAGGTAATAACATCTTGGGATTTTGAGACTTGAAAGCATCTCTATTTCTTATTTGCAAGTCGTCGCGTGCTTTTGGCAAAATAAATATCTGCCGCTGGCTAACTTTTGCTGTTTGTTCTGCTGCTCGTCATTGCAGATCCCCATCCTGGTGCTTACGGCATATTATGTTACAGCCAACCAACTAACTTCCTCTTAAACATGTTACTTCTACGCTGTTGCCCGTGATATTGATGGCTATTTTGACCTTTGCAGTTCTCTAATTACTGAAGCCTTAAAACAGTACACGTCAGGTAAGATATTCTCTTTTTGAAGTTCCTTTTTCCTCGCATGCCTGAGCTGGAAGACCATATAAACCAAGATTATTCAAACACTTAGACCACTGCACAGAACGTCAAGGGAAATTTTGCCAGTGAGAACAAGTGACTGTTTTGTTCCGGTTTTACTTTTGAGGTATTTTTTACTCAGCAGAAGATGACAGTACGTCGATGCATTTACCACGGTGGCACAGAAACCGTTCAAAGCCTTCCCCTTACTAAGCCCCAGAAATGAACATTTGTGGAACTATTTTTTCCTGTATTCCTTTATTTCAAGCTTTGGTGAAATATCAACAAATAATGCGTCGGTTTTAGAGCCAGCAACCAGTTTCCCCAGTCGTATCGAGCGGCGCATCCGCTGGCTCATCAGAGGTCATTTTTAGCTATTGTACCTCTTTGTCTGGTCCAGTTAGAAAAGCGCACAAGCACTCCAGTACTATCAGTTATGCTTGGAGGAACATAAGAAGGGCGAGGGGGAGGGGAGGCGAAACAAACTCAGAAATAGCCCGTTTCTTTGCTCTGGGAGAGCCCAGCCTGCTCTCAGCCAGGTCCAGCCTGCCAGAAAATCTGCGTACTGCAGCATTACCATGGGTAGACAGCATGAAAAAACCCAGGCCACAGAAATATGCCCTCCCAAAGATCTCTTGAAAAAAAAAAAAAGAGAAAAAAAAAAATCTCTTGAAAGTGCCATCCTTATTGAATTTGTCTTCCTTGAAATTAATTCTACGTTGTGGCCTAGTTCTTCTTTATTTCTGAACCTATTATGGGCCACATCTGTGGAAGTCTGTATCAGCTATTCTGAAACCAGCTGCTGCTGAGATTCTTTCAGTCAGGCTGAAATTAAGAACAGGTTTGTGGGCTCCCTACCTGCTGTGAAGCCGTGATGTAGTTTATAAAATTACATATGGGTGAGAAAATCTGACTGCCAGGGCTGGAAAAGTTGGTACCGTATACAGCATTTATCATGAAGCTAAAATAACCACGTACGCTGAGGCTGTGCTTATGACGCAAGCTCAACAACTTTTTCTGCTCTCTTCCTCAGTGGCATTGTAAAAGCGACGTTGAAAAACACGATGTAAAAAAACCTGTGGGTTTGAGAGGATCAAAGCACAGAAATCAAAATCAGGCTATATCCTAGCAACTGTGCTGACGGTAGGGGCAAATATGAAAGACATTAGAGTTAAAAATGTTGATTTTTCAAGAAAAGTCTCCGGATTATTTCTGCCTTAAGGAAAAGTTCATTAAATGCCATAAATGAGATGACGGAGACAAACACCGACCATCTTTTATCATTAAAGCAATTCCATTAATAGCAAGGGGACAAGTTGTATGAGTGGAAGGTAGAGAGGATATGACCACATCCTGACACCCCATACAATTTGTCATCAGATATGCCCAAGTCGCTTATTGTGGTTACATGTTAATAGATTCTTCAGATCCCGAAATCCGTGCAGCTCTCCGGATGGAAAACTCTTTTCTAATCCATTCAAAGCCAGATTTATGCCTGGCTAAACTAACGGGGTGCAAGAGCTCGGCCTCCATCCACGTAGGCACAGGGTACCCCCGGCATCCAAAACTCTGCTGGGTCGCGGTGCGTTCCCATCCTACACACTTTGGAAGCAGCCTGAGGCTGCACAGCTACTGAGGCACGATTAAAGAAGAGAGAAAGGTTTTTTGCAGTGCACACGAGAAGTCAACTGGTTTTATGAAAGAGTATAGGCTCGGTATTGATTGAAACCATTTTGTTTCGGAGTGAAATTTGTGCCACCCACATAAACTCTGAAAGCGCACCAGCGGCAGAACGGCCCGTTCTAATTGGAGTCAGAAACGCTAGTTCCTTGTTAAAAAGTATCACTGGGAATGTTTCAGTGCAGGGATCTGCAGATGTACATGGGCATTACAGCCGCCCGCGCCTTCCAGTTCCTAACTTCTGCGCATGCTCTTTGTCTTTCCAAACATACCAAGGAAAAGTCTGGTTTAGAACGTAAAGACCAAGTACAAGATTATTTGTCATCAGGCTTTTGCGTGCTCTTTTTTTTTTTTTTTTTTTTTTTTTCCCTGACCCAAGCACACTTTGAAAGCAAAATCTCTGGTTTAGATTAAAACAGATACATATTGGTTTATTGGCAGAGCTGGAGAACTCACTATAAAGCTGAGGGCTGTGTTTAGAAAGGGTCGTTGAGAGACAGATAAGACGGGAGATCCCAAGGAAAACGCTAGTCCGAGTCCCGACATGGAGAAACAGATTCCTTAAAAAAATCAAGGGCCTAAATTAATCCTGGATTAGCATTGTTTAGATACATTTTCTAAATTTCAGATAGATGTGTAACAACGAAAAACGTTCGTCGGCACAAAACCTGAGCAACTCTGAGCAAACACACCGCGAAAGCTGAAGCAACTGACTCCTCTAGACTACGCGTCACCGAATATATCTGTGTATGTGACACGTATAGGCACACACGCTTGCACACACACATATATAAAATGTAATCCCAACTTGGCTTGTTTTGCCTGCCTTGAAGTATTTATATGTGCTTTCAGCTCTGCTTTTAGAGAGACGGCCTCTTTTCCTCGCTCTTCGACGATGGTGTTTCTCAGGAACCTTTCCTTATCTAAACTTCCACCAATCATTCCTAAGGCTAAGTTATGCAGACAAGTCAGTGCACAGATTTTCATCAAAATGCCATTTTCCTTAACTTGAGAAAGCCTGGTCCCAAACGCTGAACAAATAATTTATTAGACCGTAGCAAAAGTAAATAAATGTTTTCCTGCTCCAAGTATTTCATTAGCCAGAATTATTATACATGCGAGTCTATAAATAGCAAAACACGTACCGAGCCATTAATATCGCTGACATTCTCATACAAAATACTGTAATTTAAAGAATTTGAAATGGGAGGACATCTCCAGGAAGATTTCTGGCAAAGATAAAATGGGTAAACAGCGTCTACAAACAGATTAATCACCCATGGTAATGGTATTTTACTAATGATTTGAAAATTAAGAGTATCTTCTCTACCTGAAATTTCTAACGACATCGACGATATTATGCAAATACCTTTTGCCTATCTTTTAAGTCTGCAAACCCTTAACACTGTTCAAGTTTTGCTTTTAAAACCCAGAAGTGCTGGACTCAGCAGAAGAAATGTGAGAAAATCTCCTATTTAAAATTACATGGACAGAGGAACTCTGCTAGTGCCTTCCCGTGAAATTAATATACCGCTTGATTGTTTTTAAAGTCTCTGCATCTTCTGAATTTTTAATTGCCTTTCCATTAAAGTGGAATACCCCTCGCTTACTAAGCTTGAGATGGGTTCTCCAGTCCTTTCACCCCCGTAGCCTGAGTATCCTGGTTTTTTTATGGGAATGAGTGCCTGACTGGGCCCTGTGGAAGCAAGTATGGAAAATATTAAGCATTACCCTATCAAGTAATAGGGCAAAGTACTGTGTTGTGTGTTCTCATGTTTTACTGTCTAAGGAAGGGAATCTACACAGACTCTGAGAGAAAAGGAGTAGGTCGTAAAAATCGCATTTTTTTACGTAGAGGAGTTGGGAAGTCTCATGCACCTTTCATTGCTCTGACTTGTCAATTTTTGCCATATGGAAATTATTAGCTTAATACTGTAGTTCTAAATACCGCCCAGGAATGCTGATTTATAACGGATTTCTTACTCTTTGTGTAAAGAAATGCTAACCTACTATATGAACTGTGACTAGAGAATCTACACTCTCGTGTTGTAGGCGTGTGCCAGGGGTGAATTCCTCAAGCTCAGAGAGGTGACCTCGCCTTGGGTCCACCGACAGGTAAATCCGGCATTGGTGGACTCGGAATCCCCACAAAACGCTGCGAGTCTGGAGTAGCTGGGAACGCAATTTGGCCTGCGATTGAAAAAGCGTGCAGTAAAGATGCCGATGCATAAGGAACAAAATCCAGACGTTCCAGATACATTATTTACTATCGAGGCATTTAAAAACACTACCTTAATGTAATGAAGCTGCCTTTGAAGGACACACAAAATGCCTTTTTTTAAAAGTGCGGCCTCTCTATATTTTGTCCAGCTGCTACGCACGCCTGATCATTTTTTTTTTTCCTTCCGTGAATTAGAATTAAATTTGATTGTCCCAAATACATCCCACTCAGGCATTCATGCTGAAAGCAGCAACAATTGTCAATGACCTTTAACACGCCTGCTATTCAAATTAGTGCAGATCATTAATCACACATAGCTTACATTTTATGATTCGTGTATCCTTCATTACCAACTTTCC
>VXBO01004918.1:0-16689 GCA_013400135.1 Rhinoptilus africanus
GCATCTCTCCCGCCATTCCCACAAGACGAAAATCACTATGAAGAATAATGATGCAATATAAACACTTCTGTCATAAATGCAGAATGTAAATAACACTCTTCTATAGCATTTATTCAAATCCCCAGGCACTGGTAGAAAATAGGTCTCCAAATAGCCTAAACAGTTTAGCACATTAAACTCAGCCTTTATAAATATTGGTAGTGTATCAAAGAATGCATTTTTAAGTGAGCAGTAAAAAGCAATTAGGCACGTAATTGTTGCTTTAGAGATTTAATCCAATTCTCACTGCAGTCAGTGGGAGTCTTTACATTTACTTCAATAGGGACTGAGTTGGGACCTTACACATTTGAGGAGAGGGAGGCAAAAAGAGGAGGGGGGGCAAACCTGTACAAAATCAGAACTGGGAATTTCATAAGTCTACATAAAATGCAAAACACCCATGTGAGATAGCAGACAAATTCTGTTAGGCAGAAAGCATCTACTAACCACAACAGAACAAGATTCCCCCTCCTCTCCATACGATGCCCTTTCTGTCACTCAACAGCCATATAATTAAATTAAAGGGTAGTAAACTTTTCTGAACTTGTCAATGAAGTTCACTCAGTTTTTCTCTGTCAGATATCACACAAAATTTTCATTCATTGTACTTCTATGTTTGACAAGTAGCACAAATGTTGTCATTAAGACAATGTATAAACCTGTAGCAGCCTAAACCCTGTAGAACTTATATTTAACTTACATTCAGGATAGATATGAATGCTATTGCAACAGGCAGCTGCAACGATGTATTACAGTTTGTTTGACCTTGTTTGACACAAGAACAGGGCCTTTAGATCAAACGTGTCTGCACAAAGGCTGACTTTGCCCTCCATACAATTACTTGCCAACTGCAATAGGGTCTCAGAGAATTAACTTTTTAAGTATTGGACTTTAGAAAATGTATTTTACTCCTTCCACTGAGGTGCAAATACACCTGATTTTAACAGACAAGTATTATTTCCTACCACCTCCCCCCAAAAAAGCAATCAAGGACAGAATACAAGGTGTCTGAGCAGACTACAGTATTCCAGTGAAAACCTGGGGAAGGAGTCCTTTGAATTTTGCTGACTGACCACTGGATGCCACTATTGTTCCACTGAAATAGTGTTATGTTGTCATCTTCTTATTAGTTTACTACCCCTGAAAAGGGAAGTTTAAATTGCACTGGTATATGCAATTTTCTGCAGAAAATAAGCGGTTAGATTTGAAATTATTAATGGTTTTGACTGTGTTTAGACATTTGACTTTCCTCCTTGCTCAGATCCCCTTCTAAGCAGGAATCACTGCTCCAGTCTCTCCCTCCAAAGGCCCTGGTAGGATACCCCTATAATTTGGCTCAAGAAAAGCAATTTCAAATCCACATTCTGGTCATGAAGAAAATTTAGGTGTTATTCAAGGAAAGAGGAAGAGATGAACGATCTGACGTTGGCTTCCAACAAATTGGAGCCCCAAACTGGGGAGCCAGTAGGGCAGAGCAGCTAGTGAGTGGCTTGTCCTCCCTCTGCCCCATGGTCCCGTGGTCCCCGGCTGTCCTCAGCTGACAGAGGCTGCAGTGGAGCTCACAGGCTCTTTCAGTAGTAAGTTCAGAGTTATATGTCAGGCTGACCTTAAGACTGGAAGAAAACAATGTTATAAAAAAGCATTTTTTTTTCTAAATCAATGTTTTTGTGTTATCCTGCTATTAAAAGCTTTTTACTGTTTTTAACATTAAACAAAAAAAA
The DNA here is from genome assembly GCA_013400135.1 of Rhinoptilus africanus. Lineage (NCBI taxonomy): Eukaryota > Metazoa > Chordata > Aves > Charadriiformes > Glareolidae > Rhinoptilus > Rhinoptilus africanus. The sequence continues at coordinate 1,761 of VXBO01004918.1, forward strand.
TAATGTATCTGAAACCAGACCAATTCTGCGTCTGTCTGCAGAATCATGTGACACAGATTGATATATTTCTCACCAGCCTCAGGTCTGTGTGTGCAGCCTCTTAAGACTGACAATCTCTTGAAGCCCACAGGAAAACCATGCGGCTCTCAGGACATGGTGCAGTGCTGAGGTGTCCCCAGCGTTACTCCATGGCCCTGTTGCCTCTCCCCTCAAAAGTGAAGGGCTTTCCTTTCACCTCTGTGATAAGCCACAGGGTGTAGCACTGCCCCAAAGCCTCCACACACTCGCATCCCGTGACACTGAATCTCTCTATTATTTCGTGCTGGTGCTTTTAATGAATAAATTCTCACTCGGAGCTGCCACTGAGGCCTGCTCCAGTAATAGAAAGCATAAGCAATGATGCTGTTTGTGAGCCCCTCTGCTCCCAGCTTTTCTTCAGGAATTCCCCTGAGCAAGCTCTCCACACACCAACACTGCTCACCTGCTCATCCCTCGCTGTCTGTGCTTTGTAGCCATACTGTGTTTTCTTTTTCCTTTCCAGGAGACAACTCTCCTAATGATGTTGTCAGGAAGGAATAAATGTTCCCCTCTTAGCTGCTCTAGTTGATATTCTAGAGGCAGTCACCTACAGCAAGAGGTGAAGACTACAGCTGTGGGTAGTAATGTCTTAAATCCTCTGCTTTAAAACTTTACACTAAATCAGCTAATTATGTTACATACTGCCACCTAACTGTAGTGCTAAAAAGGTTTTCCCTTCCCTATAAATGGTATGAAAGGGTTTTCTTATGAAACACACAAACATTTCTTCTTCTATTGGTAATTTCACACACACACACTATATTGAATGAAATTAAAATCACAATTGCTTTTTTTCTAGTTGAGGGACCCCTAACCTCATTTTGTAATTGCCTTTCAAATGCAGCAAGTGTACTTAGGTTACCAGGGAAAGGTGACCATCATCTACGTGGATATGGAGGCAAAAATGACAGTGTAATTTATGATTGAACCTAAAACAAATCTTCACCATGGCTCATATTTTTTCTTTTGCAATTTTCAGCAGTTGAAGTGATTTCAATAGGACAACAACCCTTTTTCACCATGCTTCCTGGTATTATTTATTTGAAAAAAGGCCTTTTAAAAAAATTTTTTTTACTGTGGGTTCCTTTTATGTTCTATGCCAGCTGTTTAAAAAGATCCTTGAGCTTCTTTTCAAAATGGCCCTCTTTAACTTCTTGTAAATCCGAGTGTACAGTGTAGAATATCAGTTTTCATTTAAAAGGCACTTGATATGATAATAATCTAAATGTCCCAGTAGCACGTGTCACAGTCTAGGCAGTGACTGAAGAGGTGTGTAACAGAGTTGTTACCATGCCCACAGCATAGAAGATTAGATGTTGTTTCTACAGTCATTCAAAGAAATAACCTAAGCTTATGGAGTGTGATGTTCAGTTTTTTTCTGGAATGCAATCCCTGACAACAATTTTACAAAAATTATTTCACCTAAGGACATTTTTAAATATCCATTGTTGGCCTCAATCTGTTTTTAAAGCAGCTCACTTCATTTCTTCAAATAACAAAAAAATTTTCTTAAAGTATTACCCTAGAGACCAGTAAAAGCAAGTTGCTCATCGTTGTCTTTCCAGTTCTGGACAGAGAGCTATTATGCTAGCTGTGTTTCTCATGTTTAAACTGTGTGTGTGAGTGAATGAGAAGTTTCTTTGCGCAGGTTTAAGATTAAGAACTAAGGAGAAAACAACTCACATTACCAAGATTTTCTCATTATCTCTAAACATTTAGATTTTAAAATATTTTCTTTTTTTTTGGTTTTGTCTCTGCTTTTCTTTTGCTGGAACAGTGTGCCAGAGGCATGTCAGCTATCTGCAGCAACAGGATGTCTTGGCAGAGCTGAGAGATACTGATGCCTTCCATACTGTTGCCCTTAAAATCTATTTTAAACAGTAAGTATTTGATTTTAATTTTAAGTCATTAACTTGGATGTTGCATGTTTGCAAAACAGTTTCCTTTCAGCTGGTAATCACTCAATGCCTTGTTATTTACTTTTTTTTTTCTAACAGGTAATGGTACTTATGCACGTGAAGTTTAAGTTGTACATAGGCACTCACGCATCAGCACTTGCCTGACCAAGGGGTGGTGCAGAATCACATCCACAATTGTTTCCTTATGTGTTTGCTGAGCTTCTGCTAAAATGAAGAAGGAAGGATTTTGATTTAAGTGTCTTTAAGCAGTAAACTCAGCCTAGCTCAGACTATACTCCAGTGGCATGTCATGAAGCCCCTCTCCTGGCAGAGGTATTGTTTGAAACTCGTTGCAGCTGAGGTTGCTCAAAAAACAGTATCAGCTGTGTTCACCCTGAGTAACTGTAGTCTAATTGCTCTGCAAGATTGAAATCATTACATTATGTTGCTTTCTGACGGCGTTACTTTGTGGGCCTCAGACTGAAAGGACTGTACTGTGGTAAAATGTGATCCTAGAAATTTTATTTTCCTAAATATTTCACTATCCGGTTGATAGTGGCACTGCATGAAAACTTTAATTCTTCTCTTCTGACATGTGTATAATTCTTTTTACAGTCAATAAATGATGCTGCAGTAAATTTTCTCATGGAAGGAGAAGATTTGTGCTTGCAGGATCACTCTTAGTAGCTCTGAGGCCCACGCTGCTCCACAGGAGTTCAAAATGAATGGTAAACTCATGTGAGAGTGTCAGGGGCATATTTCTACTGAAATTTAATGTGCTAATGATCTGGAATTGGAGCTAAGAAAATAAATTGCAACCCTTGGTTATGGCATAGTGTTCCCCGAAAACACAGTGCTTTGGTGCCTCAGTTGCCACACGTTGAAAATTAAACCACCGCTCCTGCTCATTTTTATCTGATAACCCTTCAGAGTTTGGGGTTCTGTGTGTTATTTTGGAGTCCTGAACAATGACATGGACATGTTTATTTGCTGACAATAAAAAAAAATCTTGTTTTCATGTTTCTGTGGACATCACAATAACACTCTTCATTCACTGCTTCCCCCTGAAATGCTGTTTTGCAGCTTTTCACAAGCTGTGGGAGCTTTTCTTAATTTCCCTGATGCTACTTTTTGCTCTTCCTCCTTTACAAACACATTACAACAATTTCAAACACTTTTGAGCGCCTTAGTCTTTGGTAATGACATACGCCTAACTCTCCCAGCAGCTCTCCAAATAAAGGAGAGCAGTTAAATGCATGGGATTCAGTGATGTTTAGCCCTGCCTATGTTGATATTTCAGGAGTGTGAGATGTCGAACAAGTTTTTGTGAAGCTTTTTCAGATGGAGATTGATGCAGACATGCAATATATTGCACACATTCTCTGAAGATGGTGTATGTAGCACAGGACAGGATGGGAAGAACAATAACTGTTTCACGGCATGAGTTGCTATAGCTACTAACATCAACATTTTTCATGAAGTATCTGCATCACCGAAACCCTTCAACACAGTTGAATTAAATGGCATTTGTCTGCACTGCTCCTTACCTCATGGAAGCAGTCCCTTGAACTAGTAATAGTCCAAAAGATTTCAAAAGTGAACCTGAGTTGCTGCAGGCATTGTAGCCATCTGGTGTTTTATCCTCCTCCAAAGGCCTTTGGGGTAAATCCAATGAATACCTGGTCCCTGCCTCCCAGAGTGGAAAGGAAAATCTGGGTGCCTAAGGTACGTGTATCATGTGTGGAGATAGTTAAATGAGGTATCTGCGCCTGTCTTTAACCAGAAATAAGTCTGCAGAGACAGAAATGTGAGGGCGTAACTCCACGAAAGGGATGAGTGGTCTAACGCCTCATTGATGTTAAAATTGGGAAGTCCCATTCCTCTCCCCATTTTTTCTTTTTCCTCTCTCCTCCCCTGGATTTTCTTGTACTGGCTTCAGCATATGCAGAACCCTCTGTGAGCCAATTCACTTGCTAAGCTGCTGGAGCACTAGCACAGCAAAAAGATAAAATAAATAGAATTAGTGAGCTGAACTGACTCAGACAAGGCTGCAATAAAAACCAGGACCAGTGCAAAAGCATAACAGCGTAGAAAAGTTTGGAGAGGAGTGGTGAAACAGTGACAGCCTGTGGTTTAGGTGGCATCTTGTCTCTCACCCAGAGGTGCTCTTGTTCAAAAGTTTTGGCTGTAGTTTCTTTGCTGTGGAGTCAGCATCCATCCTTTTTGTGTTGCATTGCCTTGGATCCCTGGTGCTTAGCTTGCTTTCTGTGGCACTGGTTCGTTACGAAGAATTGGGTGGGAGATGCTGTAACCAGGCAGCAACACCATCTCATCCCAGGATCTTCTGTGACTGCTGGTGCGCTTGGTCAAACCCCTGGGGAAAAACAGGCATCTTTTTTTTTTTTTTGTAATCTAGCAGGGATTAGCCTGAAATCTGACAGTCCAAGTGGAAGAGCAGAGGAAACTTTCAGACAAAAGTTGAATGTATTTTAGATACTGAGCCAAGTGACTCTGACATAGTGGGACAGGATTACACAGGGGGGCTTAAAGATGTAAAGTCCACCTAAATCCTGCTGTAGGTCTCTGCATCTTTGGAGCCTCCAATGAGCTCCAGAGTTATCTGTAAAGATCACTGCATGACTGGAGCTTCTACTGTGTGAGCTGGAACTGAGAACAGACCCTAAAGCGCTTATCAGCGCACACCACAGCTCACAGACTGGCTTATGAGGTTATTTTTATGCATCTCCACAAAGAGACATGAAAGCCCTTTGAGCTGGGCTTTGTCAAGACGTAGCTCTTACATCAAGAGACAATAAAGGAGTCACAGGCTGCCACTGGCCTATTGTGTAACGGGATCAGACATTTTAATGAGCTTCTGCTAGACCATGGTTCATCAGCCCTGCTGATTTGTAATGAAGAAGGACACTGCTATAAAAACCACTCCAGCAAACAGCATTTTTGAATGTGCTTAAGAAGATGAGTTTGAATTGAAATGCAAACAAACTGTGTATCAGTTCATCTCTTTCTGAATTGTAGGAGCCTGATTGCCCTCCTGTCCATGTTACAGTTTAATCCAGTTTGAATTTAAGTTTTTAGAGGTATTTTGTATATCTCATTTCTGAAAGCATCTAGATTCCTCTGGTTCTTTAATATTTTTCAATTCTTTATCCCACTTTTTAGCAAAGGATTACAAAGAAGAAATGATAAACACATCTTCAAAATTTATCTAATAATTTATTCTATAAACTATGTTTATAAAGAAAAGGGACTGAAAATAATTTTAAGGATAATGGTCTGTAAGACAGAGAGGAATGGCTATGAAATAATAAAAGGTTTTTCTCTAAACTGCTGAATTATAAAGCAAAATAAATTGAGTCTCCAAATAATTCCATCAATTTGATTCAAACAGTAAAGAAGGAAAAAACTGTTTAAGGAGTTCTTATGTTAAAATTTGGGCTACTGTCAAAGACCTGGCATCCATTACAGGATGTTTATGATGTTATTCAAGACAGCACAAGAAATACTGATATTATTCTCTACTGTACCCCCTTAGGAACCAAAACCTCCAATGACAGTACCTTTTCCCTGCACCAAAATCCTACCTAAGTGCCACCTTGTTATGAACCACTTCAGAAAGGTTTTAATTCTCACTGTGGTTTATGAAGATAATGTTATACCAAGTTGGTGCATTATCAGTAAAGAACTGTGTTGGGCTACAGTTTCTCATAATGTAAAATTTCCTCTGACTCTCTTGCCTGACAGCATCCCACAAAACCTTCTCCTTTCCTGGACAGCCCTTTAAAAAAATCATAAGCCAAACCCAACCCACGATGCACAGCAAACTGCTTGGGAAGTTCCCTTTTGAATAGCATCAACTTCAGGAACAGCTGCTAAGATCAAATAGACAAAGGGAATTCAGCAACACCCACCGCATGTGTTATCTTTTAAAGCTCCAGGAGCTTAATCCTTCCCCTGAACAAAGTCTGTTGCCGCACTTGTCATTCCCACTTACATTCTTACATTCTGTGTAAGTCTGCTTCCTCCTAAGAGTGGACCTCCAGCAAAGCTGCAGCATAAAGGTCTAAAGTGTCTGCAGTTAACCTAAGTCATAAGAGGAAACATTTCTCCTGCACTGCGAGTGATTTTCTGTAACCTAAATAGCTCTAAAAAGAATGTATTGTAATGAAAAATATTTATTACTGTTATTGCAAAGGTACTAAAAGCCAAACCAATAACCAGTACTTCTGCAAGCTGTGGAAGTGTGCTTCTTACACAGCAAGAACCGGTCAGTTTACTAGCCCTATATAAGTCTTTTTCATCTGCTTGGAGAAGTAACTATGGTCTGCCCATAAATGAGAGGAATAGCCTTATGTCCAGTGTTGACGACAGGAGTGTATTTTGTTCCTGGGAGTTTAATTTTGGTGATAATTTTGAAAGGCTGATTTTGACCTTATTTGGCATTTTTCCATTCTCAAGCTGACCTTTGAAAACTAGAAATGTTGAATGACAAAGAATCTGGAAGCAGAGCAAGCAGGGTGTAAGAGACATAGGGAGGTTTATTGCAGCTATGTTTGTAGCTGGAAAATCTACAAGACCTGTTTTCTTTTGCGATTCTGTCCCTTGTTGCATGGAGCAGAGCATCGCTCTGTCCACTGGTGACCCTAACAGTGAAAATGCTAATGTAGGGCCTGTATCCTGTGCTACCACCTTCTTACACTGAAACCAGAGAAAAATAATCAAAATCTGCCAACTTGGGTGAATAACTGAATTTATGAAACTATATAATCTATGAAAAATAAATATTTTCTATCCCAATTGATGCTATTTCTCTGCAATGGTGGCTTTCCAGTCATAACTGGAAAGCGATCCTCTTTACTGCCTCTTTTCTGACAGTAATTGTTTCGTTATTTCTTGACCTGGGCTATAACGCCCTAGCTTTTGACAAGTTGACAAAAATAATCCTCAGTCTCTTCACTTTGCTTGTGTTTAGACGTCTGTGATTATTTGCACTAACACATTATTTGCATTGTCTAACACGACACTCTCCTCAAAGCTAACTGTAAAGAGATTATTGCACCAATAAAGGTAAGTTTACACAGAATGCAGGTGGATATTCTTTAAAGACTCACTAGTCACTAGGAATTAAAACGCTTACTGTATTAAAAATGTTATTTTACTCAGCAGAACCTGTTCTGGTCACCTCATCTTTAAAAACAAAGCTAGAATAATGTTGCTAATATTGAAAATTGTTTATTAACCTGGAAAGAAATTAGGATGAAAATTTCAAATTATGAAAGGCAACATAAAGCCTGACCTCTTCTCCTGCACCACAATAGAAGAATAAAGAAATGTGAGATGTCAACAAACTTGCAGCACCACCCAGGACAGAGAATTAAATATTGCAGGTATGCATACACATGATTGCAGAATTTGATGTATTTGAGTATGAAGGCGGTAGGGATCAAGAAAAATCAATGAGGATGCCACTGAGTCAGTGCAGGCTGTGATCTTGCAACCCCCCAATAACGAAAGTAATAAAATCCTTTGAGTCGTGATTAGTCAGTTAACTTTTCTGNGTTGGTCAGGCGAGTAGGGGGGTGGTGGTGTGGAGGTCGGTGTGAGGGAGCTGGAGCGCGCCGCAGCGCTGACGTACCGGGGCTTTGCAGGGCTCTGCCCGCCCGCCGCGGGTGTGGGAGCCCGGCCGAGGGGAACGGTGTTCCGGGGCAGGGCTCCGCGCGGGCGGGGGAGGGGGCGCTCTGGCCTCCGGCGATGTTGTGGATCTTGACATGTGCTCCTTCTTCTCTGGTTGATCCGCAGGGACGAGGGAGAGCTGGGTTAGCGGCTTAGCTTTGCCGGCTGCCCCCCTCCCCCCCCCTCCCCGCTGAGAGGCCCAGCGTTTTGTTGATCTCTGTGAAGCTACAAGCGTTGGATGCTCTAAGAGATGAGAGCCGTAAAGCTTTCTACTGAGTCAGTGAATTTGTGACTGCTCGGGTTTAGCTAGTAGCTTCACGTGATGTAAGAGTAGAGATTCCATAAAGGATTTTTCACTTTTTTTTTTATACATTTATTTAATTTAAAAATGTCTTTGTCTTCATTTGCAGCAAAGCCCACTTCAATTCGAAGATCAAATCATACTGCAAGATCAGCTTGTGGTATTCCTGCATTCCCTATTTATGTGGAACGCTCTGCTGCTGCTTTCTATGCTATCGATGGAATAGTTACATGGGGCTCCATATGCTACAAAGGTATGACAGGAATTTCGGGGCAATGACTTAAAATAGGAGGCATGTGAATTAAAACGTGAATGTATTGGGTAAATTTTACTAGTGAACTTAGAAAGGAGACCTAGAGAAATTATTTGATACCGTTAATGGAGATTTCAGATTATAAATATTCGGGGGGAAGATGTTTTTAATTTTTGCTAGGGGAAAGCTGTGGTACTAATATTACCATTTGGACTGGAAAGAGCATAGGAGAGGGTAATGCCAGGCTCATTCGTGTCATTATGTTGTCTTTGAAAGTGGCTGGCAGCAGATTCTAAGGAAAAGATCATAAGTATAGGTTGGTTGTACAGCGATGCTTTTATCTATGTATCCTCCCAGTATACTGCAGTCTGGAGCTGAAGGATTTCTGAACGGAGATTGTATCTGTCTTTTTAAATTTAATAGCTGCTGATGGATGTTTTTCAATGGATTGGATCCAGTTTATATATTTAGCATTCACAGCACCTCACTGTGATGTGAGTCTGCAAGTTAACCATGTTTTATATGGAAAAAACCCAATGTTCTTTTTTTCCAGCTTTTGCTCTGGGTGTTTCATTTCGTTCTGCATAACAGTTGTGTTAAAACAAACAATGAATATTTATTTTATGTACGTTTTTCCTGTTTGTCTAGCAGTTTTGACTTCTAGATGAAAAGTCTTGGCTTATTAGTTTCTTGTATGAAATTGTTGGTTAACCTTCTTGGGCCATTTTCAGGTCTGTTCTTTTTTTTATACAGGGAAGGTTGTGCCTGTGTGCGAAATTTAAGCTGGAGAAGTTTAGTGTACATACAGACATTATGATGATCTCTTTTCTGTCCTCTGCTCCAACGTTCTGTTAACTGAGCTGTTGCTTCCAGAGGACTAGTCATAGTGACCCTGGGATCTCTTCCTGCACGATAATACCTAATTAGAGGCTGCTGTTTTAAGTATGTAGCAGAGTTGTCTTTTCCATTGTGTTAGTTTGCATTTATGAACATGGAATTTCAACTGCTGATTTTTTTCAATCTGCTTCATATGAGGACAACCTTCTGCAGTTCTTGTTCAGTGTGGGTGCTTATTTTTCTGAATAACTGTACATTCTGTGAGCTTTCTCACTTACCTGCTCATCACCTTCTAAAATTTACCGAATAGAGATGCCTGCACAGCCCTCTCTGGGGCTCTGAATTTTGTCTCTTTGAGACTTTCACAAGGTATGCTTTCATACCCTCTCCTCACCCTTCTTAAACTTATTCCTGGTCTTTGCCCTTCCCCATCTATGTAATAGGTCATTAATAAATCCCCTGACATCTTAGTTTAAGAGCTTTTGTTAGGAAAACTTGTGAAAAGCTTTTTGGAAATCGAATTATGCTGTCTTGCACAGGTATATATGTCTTACTCCTTCTTCCAGAGCATTGTGGCAGGCTTGTTATGGTTCCTTCCTTCCACAGAAGGTATGCTTCTATTTCAGCAGTCCTGTTTGCAATTACTAAGACTGGTCTGTGACAGTTGTGTTATGCTCAATAGAAACCTAGAATTTGCAGGAGAACCATTCTTGAATTTCTTGGCAATCTTCTGATAAATTAGTTATAGTTACCATTCTTCCATTCTAAGTATTAACTACTGAAACTTCTAATTTTCATCATTTCTGAGACGTGGAATACTATTTCTGGCTCTGCACAGTAAATATTACCAACTTTAGGAATGAGTAAGGTTGTGGTTAGGTTTGTTGTTGTTTATTTTCTTTATTTTCTTTTTTCTTTTTCCTTTTTTTTTTCCCCCCTAAGAGTTGTCTGCTTGCAGAGACAGCCAAGCTATGAAGTATGGCTAAAGCTGATCTCAGTAAACGGAGAAAGAATTGCAGAAGATAGCTCCTGAGGTTTTCCTTTGGGTATCTGTGACATGGGTAGGTTTGGTAGCAGAATGTTCTGTTCTAGCTATATGTAGTAAGAGGAATACAATTTTGAAGATTAACAAAAATAGTGCTATTGTTTAGCAATAGGAAAATGCTAATGTGAAGATCTGCAGCGTTACTTCAAAATGGGGTAGGGATTTGGGAGTCAGATGAAACGTTTCCACGGGTTTCATTTTTTTCAGTGATTGCATTAACAGAACTTCAGTCATCTGCGTATGTAAAAGGTATAGTTGAATCTTGAGGTAGTAGATCAGATTATATTCCTTGTAACCTGAGTTTTGGAGGTAAAGACCATGGCAGAACAGTCATCGAACACTGAATTTTATCAGATGTGAGGGTATATTCTCATGTAGGTATACATGTTGAGAAGATCAAATAAACATTTGTTTTCTCAAAACTCTTGATTATTTTATTGTCTGTTTGTTTGTTTTTTAAGTAAAATTCAATGGAGAAATTTAGCTTGGATTTTTTGGGTATAACATGCTCAGAATGAAGTGCAGACTGTGTGGTTTGACTTGCCTTTTCATGTTACTTTTGACAATACTGAGAAGTTTGGCTGGAAATTTGACATTACTTAAAGTTCCCATAGAATGTGGATAAGTAGCAGGATTCCCCACCCCCATTTTGCAGTTAATAGAATAACAATTAAATTATAACACTCTTATAAATGTCTGAGGAAAAATCTGGAGTCTGCTTTGATTGCAAGTCTATCATTAAAGTTACAATATTAAGTTTTAGAGGAAGGAATTCTTTCAACTGTACAGTTACCACTGGATATTATTTGCATATTTTAGTACTAATTGTGAACTGTGTTATTAAAACAGCTGCAGAGAGAGAATAAGTGTCAAAACCCTAGGGAAGAAATGCACGGACTTTCATGGTGATTACATGAACTAAAACAAGTATATGTGTTACGACATTATCAGGAGTATACTTGTCAACCTACAATGTCATGATTGGAGTGTACCCTAAATTTACATAGACTGATGTGTCTTTGTGTCTGTCCGGATAAAAGCCATCTGTGGATTACTAGACAAATGTAAAGCTTTAAGCAGGTTCATAGTTCCTTTTGGGATATAGTTTTAGTAGAAGGAATCCTATTGCCCTTTAAGCAAATGCTAACTACCCACCCTCCAGTTTTACAAGTTGAAATACATACCAGTCACAACTTGTAGTGGTATTTGAAATATACAGAGAAGGAATATTTGTTTGACAGTTTCTGGTCGATACTGCCTTTTAAAACTTTTTTCCAAGATATGCAATATTGGGGGCAGGTAGAAACCTCCTCTCCAAAAATTGCCTTTCCCTGTTCTCTCTAATCCGGCAAAGGAGAAGAGTTTTCTGACTTAGCAGATACTGCATTTCCCATTTGTGTCACACCCTGTGTAGGTTAGAGATGACCAGATGGTGTAATATGATCACAGTGCTGTGACAAGCAATTCTCTTCTGATTGGCAAAGTGAACTTTACACACGCAGTTATGACTACTCCTTTTCAAGTTTAAGCATGACATTAAAAAATTAGAAGTATGCTGCATTGTGTAAAGTTTATAATCCTACTTCTTAGTGCTTGTGATCTTCAAGTTGTGTTATGGTCTGAATTTGGGCTCACTTAATCAGTTTTCTATCTTGAATCTCAGCATATTCATTGTTAATCCCTCCTTGTCCCCCAAAATGCAAAGCAAGTAATTTTAAGAACGGCTCCTGCAAGCTCTCTGTGTTTGTAAAATGTACCAGTTTTGAAGCTTATCCTAAACTTGTTATTGAAAAGAAAGATGTATTTGTTAATGAATCATGTAGGATTTTGTGGAACTATTGCTGTAGATTTTTGTCAAAATTCCCCATGTGCATTTCTAAGAATCAAGTTCTGGTATGTTATTATCATGGTGTCTTTTTTTAAGTTCTTTGTACTTCATCTGTTCCAACAAGAACTTTAATGCCTTGGTTTGATTGCTGCTTCCTTGATATTAATCAAACTCTCTGTGATTTTTTTTTTTTTAGTATAAGCGTTTTGGGGAGTGTTAGGGATTTTTTGTTTGATTTTTAGTTGCATGCATGTGAAATTGGATCCCAGAGGCTCATTTTTTGACAATCCACCTTGGTCTTGTCCACCCTAGGAATTTCTTGCTTGGGACAGAAAGTGACACTGCCAATTGCAGAATTTCATCAGGCGAGCATTGGCTCGTTACAGGTTTCTGGGCAAGTCATCAAACCTGTTGGTGAAGTGACTGCAACAAATCCCTGTGTAGAGAGAATGGGCACAGAAAGAAAATCGTTAAGTAGTTAAAGCAGTTTTGGCTGTTCAGTGTTCATTTTCTGTCCCACTCTCAGACCCAGTGAAACATCAGAATTTTTTTTTTTTTTGCTTCCTACCGCACGCTTTCCCAAGCAGGATTTGAGGGGGAAAGGGCAGGGGGGAGAACCACAAACCCAAAAAACCTTTTTACTACTCTTGTTTGGTTAAAGCCTTTTTGTGTTAACTAGGATAGCTTAGGGAGATCCCTAAAGTACTATTCAGTCTTATGTATTATTTTATTATTCTTCCATAATTACACAAAATACTGCTTCAGAGTTACACATTTCCTTCCTCTCTGTAATATGTTCCCTGGTATGTTATGGTGGTTAAAGAGAGTGCTGTAGCATGCTGAAGGTGAAGGGTCGCTTCTGAATACGGTGTATCTAAGTTAATTTTGCATCCATACTCCCTTCATCAGGAATGTTCATCTTTAGCTCTTGCATAGTTCAGTGAGGCTATTTTGAGCTGTGTTGCTCCAGAGGAACTGACTAGACTGGGAAGGAAATGTATCTGATGGATCTTAATCGCTAGATAGCTTTAGAAGTTGTGGATAAGGTCCTGAACTGGCAGTAGGAGCCACGTGGAACTGACGAGATGATCTCAGGATAGGACTAAAGGCTTTTCCATATGCAGCTGGCATGGGATTGTCTTGTTCTGCACATCTGGGTCTAATTCTGAGCAGAGTATGTAAAGATGATTCAAGTACAAAATGCTGACCTCTTTCTGAAATGATTACTGCTTCAAAGCTACTGTACTTGTCTGATGACACATAACAAGATACTTCGGGTAGTGGTTTAACAGTCAAAAGAAGTTTGGCACTTTCCAAATCTTGAAATTGCTGAAGGTGGTTTTTAATCTGATGTATTAAACAGTGTGCAGCGTACTGCAGGTGATCTTTTAAAGACAAAAGGCTCTAGAGCTTTCAAGGTAGATAATTAGATGAATATAGTTGCATTATCTGGATTTTATTGTACTGCCTATGCATTCTTGCTTTCTCTGCCTTCACTAGGCATCCTTATGAGGTTGAGTTTGTGTGTTAATTTTCTTTGTGTCCTCTTGTTGGTATACCTGAAAACAGTGTGCAACTAGAGAGTAAGAGAGTAGCCTAGATAAAGCATTTGCACTGAATGAATCTGCATGCAGCTTGCAGGGCTCAAATTTAGAGAAACATTGCATCGCCACACCTGGACTAGTCCTGTTTCTGCTTCCAGTCAAACATTTTTTGGGGTGATAGATGCTGCGTTAGAATAGTATTGTTAGTGTAGAGGCACCTGTGGTTTGGTTGAGGGAATTCAGGTGATAAGATCTCATAACGGGTATGTGAGCTTTTAAAGAATAAAAGCCAGTTTGCTTGAAAGTAACAGCATATCTGAAATGTGAGTAGTATTTTTGTGGGCTTTCCAGATGTCCTTAGTGGAATTTGTGTGTCTTGAGTTTCCTAACAATCTTTTGAAATGCCTATTAGAATGCAGGATTGTAACGCCTGTAATGAGAATATACTTGTAGCTCCATTTGCCTTCTTTTTTCCCCTATGTTTGCAGGTTTCTCTATCTGATGGATCCAACAGAAAGGAAACTAACATGTAAGAAGCGTGTTCTCTTAATCCTTAGCTTGACTTTGAATTCCAATTTTAAAAGCACAATTGTTTTGGATAGGTGGGCAGAAAAGAAAGATTTCCTTGCAGATTTCTGCTATGAGGTCAAGTCTTGTCTTTAGAATCTGTACCTTCACTTTGTTCATTTCTGGGCATTTTGGTTTCACAGTGTGAAAAAAAAAAAATTGAAAAATGTACATTAATGAATATGGTCAGAAAACTCCATTTTTTTTAAACAAGAACAGCTACTAGATTGTGGCTTTGACTGTTTTCTTGCTGTTTTACATGTACTTTCTGATATGTACTTTAGTAGTTCCAGCAAGCTTTTGGCTTGGATGAAGAATAACTGTTTAACTTTTTTTTAAGTAAATTTATGAACCTGAAGAAATATTCATCAAGCTGGATATTTTATTTTCTAGTACTGAGCATTCCATAATACTGCTGTGCAACAGTATGATCTCTTAAAGACTTGGTGTTACTTTGGGCACCGTGTTCTGCCCTTTGAAACATTGATAAGGATTCTTACTGTTTCTGTGTTCCCAAGAGACCTTAAGGGTAACAGAGCACACTTCTCTGCCATCCCCCCACACCCTTTTCCCTTCTTTTGTCCCTCCAAGTGTTANCACCCTTTTCCCTTCTTTTGTCCCTCCAAGTGTTAGTGTTTTCCGCAGTGATAAAAATACAATGGTTTGGTGTCAGAAACTTAGAACTGCTTATCCAGAGCGCGCTTACTGGAACGTTAGTGGGGTGGAAGGAGTTTAGAGGAAAACACCCTTGTGCTCCAAAAGTCTACAGAGTCCATCTAAAACTGACTCAAGATTTTGTTCCAAAGTGTTAATTAAAACAAGGGGGCTGGCTTTTCTGTCAGATGGAAAGTTTGTTTCCCTGAACTAGCATTGTTCACATAACAGCT
>VXBO01004953.1:0-80098 GCA_013400135.1 Rhinoptilus africanus
GGAAGGGAAGGGAAGGACAAGAGACTAGAACAAGAATAGAACTAGGAACAGAATCAAACAAGGATGGAACAGTCCAGAAGAGAACAGAAGAGGACAAGAACAGAGTATTTCAGTTGGAAGGGAGGGAGCGGGATGCCCAGCCCTGCTGCCCCTCCAGTGTGGGCCGACCAAGCGCTGCAGCCGGCAGCTGGGGGCAGGAGCAGCCCCGCTCTCGGCCTCCCNNNNGCCTCACGCCCCCGGAGAAGCCGGGTTTCCGAGTGCGCGGCTGTGGAGCGGGGAAGCGGGCGCTGGGAAGGCGGATGGGGCCGTTATCCCGGCCACGGAGCACCTGCAGGCACCCAGCGCTGACGCGCGCCGGCCCCGCGGCGGCACGCTGGGACTTACGGCCTCAAAAAGAGGAAATATTAAGAGCAATCAGAGGGAAGTGAGCAGTTATTAGCCAGGCAATGACTAAAAGACCTGTGCTGTGCTGTGTTGTGCCTGCAAGGGAAGGATAATTGTCACCGTTTGTTTTAACCCACTACGTAATTTAGTGCAGTTAAAAAAAAAAAGGAAAACAACCCTTGATCCAGTGCCACCGGTCCTTGTGCTCTGCCCCAGGGACACAGCGAGTCCTGGAGGACCCTGTGGCAGGAACCCGGCAGGTTTGGGGTTGGTTTTTTTCCCCATTCCTGTCAGTAGGAAAGCCAAGCAAGGAGCCACACGAGCTCCTGCCCCCCCGGGTTTAAAGCCTTGGGGACGCTCTTGGCGCAGGCGCTCGCGGCAGAGGGCTTTGCTCTCTTGCGTAGCTGGGGTTTACGCTCTCACCTTGCACATGTTTTGCTGCCAACATGATAATAAGAGTAAAAAAATTACAAATAAAGCAAGTTGTGATGTCTTTGCATGTGGTTGGGATTCCCCATGTATCACATGTGGCACGGGGCTGCTCTGCTCCATCCCTCACCTTTTTTTGTTACCAAGTACCCATTAACTGCACCATCATCATCATAATAATAGTGATAATGATGATGATGATGCAGCAAAGTTTTCCCAGTTGTCCCAGAGGCCAGTGGTCGCACCTTCGGGTGTTGCTGCACTGGGAACCAGCTGGTTGTTGGAGGGTTTCTCACCGGGGGGGGGTCGCACAAACCCTCGGCTTGGCCTCATCGCGCTGAATTACGCTCTGACTCGGGACATCCGTTGTCGCAGCGTTAATTACCCGCAGCAGCCTGGTCTCACCACACTTGAGCCGGAGACATCCCCCCTCCGTGTGCTCAGGGGCAAGGAGAGGATGGTGTCATAGGGACACTCGGGGACAGCCAGTGACAGGGCCAAGGGAGAGAAAAGATGGAGGAATAATTTAATCTTTTGCATTAATCAAGGCAAAGAGCCTTTCATCGTTCAGCCCTGGTAAACACGCAGCAAACTGAGGCAGGAGTGGGGGGAAGATCTCAGCCTCTTGGAGATGAAATAATCCCTCGTGATTTAGCGGCTGGTGATGATGCCACTTGCCCCCCCTCGCATCAGTCCATGGGAGAGAGGCATGATGCCATCCATGACCTCCCACCCCAACGAAGCCTCACCCAGGGGATGGTGGCTCCTGGCCAGGGCCACCCTCTGCTCCCAGACAGCACCCCGTGGCCCAACAAGTGTCCTCATGGGACAAGCGCTCTGTCCCGATGGGAGAGAGTCCCCTGTAGCCCACAGAGCTGCCCCCCCCCAGCACGTAGGTCCCCACGCCGTGCCCTGGAGAGCAGGACCGGGGGGGCTTGGCTGTAACCCCAAGGCCACAGGGCAAGACTTGGCCACAAAAATTGCTGATGGGTCCCCAAAAGGACGGAGCCCAAGTGGGGGGGTTTCAAGTGGTAGGTCCTTTGTGATGGGTGCCGGGTGATGGGTCCCCAGGTGATGGGTTCACTGTTCATGGGTGCTGGGTTGCACCTGATTTATCTTCCCCACCGTTACCCAGGCCAGGACGTGCAGCTGAACGCGTGAACGCTCTGCGCTCAGCGTCCCCGTTCCTCCCCGAGGCTGAGCTGCCGACGGGGCACAGACCCACCGTCTGGCTCCAGCTTCCCTCAGGCCATCACGTCCAGGTCACCCCGGTGTGGCTCAGGGCGCCCATGAGGTGCCAGCGGATCCCCAGTGACAGTGACTGCGCCTGGGCACGGTGGGGGACGGCATCAGCCTGGAATTAAATGATTTGGTCCAGTTGTTTTATATTATGGCTGACATTAATCGAAAGAAAACACAATATACTTCTCTCCACCCAGGAATACCTGCTCCATAAAAGCCAGCCGAGTGCAGAAAGCTGATTTTAACCTTTTCTCCCCATTATCCTGCGGCCTCGGCTGCACTGTGGGGGCTGGGAAGGGCACCAGGGACTCGCCACTCGCCGGGGGCCAAGGCGCAGCCCCGCAAAGCGGCTGCTGCAGGCGCTGCCCGGCTGCGGACATCATTAGTGGTGGTTAATTAGGGCAGCTGCCGGGGAAGCGCAGGACGGGATGTGGGACTCCCGCATCACACGTGGTGCCGGGGACTGGGGGTGGCTACGGCACAAGGAGCATCGCACGGAGGCCAAGGGGATTTTTTTTTCTTCTTTTCTGGCAGAAGGAGAGTGAAACCGCGTGCCTTCGCTGCTGTTTGTTAAAGCGCCCATCTCCGGATAAAACGCATTCACCATCCACCATATTCCACCCCCTCCCTTCTCAGCTCGCCTGGGCTGCCATGGTTACCTCGGCAGGACTGACCCAGCCCGAAGAAAAGCCAATTCTTTTTCTTCCTCGCTGCAGAATGAACAAACACTTCTTTTTGCTATTTTAATTACGATTTTTCATTAGGCAATCCCCTCCCCCCAGTATGTTTATTTTTCCAACCTTTCCCTTTGTGAGAAATGAAGCAGGTTTCAGGCGCTGGGCTGGAGCAGTACGAAGCTTTCCTGCTCAAAAATGATAAGAGGAAAAATGTGAAAACTTTTCAATGGATTTTTTTTTTTCTTTCTGGGGGTGTGGGAAAGCCTTGGGAAAGCCTTAGGAATGCCATTAGCTACCAGATGACCTGATAAAGTACCAGCGTGGTTGGTTACTGGTAGGCATCGGAACTTTGCACCTCAAATAAGGATTTTGGTGTGACAGTCCACTCGCCCAGTTGTCTTTCAGCAGTGACCCCAGCTAAAAACTAACAGCAGAGCTCGGATACAATTCCTAATCCTGTTAACAAGCACAGCATTCCCAGTCACCTTCAAACCACTCTGCTTTTCATACAACGCAGCAGATTCCAGCTCTAAGTCTCAAGCCAACCTCCGAGATGGTAGAATTTCTATTTCACCTAGAGGAAAACGAGGCACCAAGCCAGGAACGTGCCCAAAATCACCCATCAGAGGCAGGACTGGACTGTGTCACCCTCGGTCTGTCAATTTAGGCAGCACTGAGAGATTTCCACAGGGGGCTGAGAGCACTGGGGGTTATTTGGGCCAATTCTGCACTACTCACTGCTGTGGAGCAGCTGCGGAGACAGGCTGTTTCACTCGTCACATTTAAATATTTCCTTAATACCTTGCGATGGGTAAAGCCTCTCTGTCTAAGCCGACGTGCTGTGTAACGAGGCCGTGCCAATGCGTACATTCGGCGCTATTCTCCCCCGAGAGGTTGGGCTGCTCGGGCTGCGTGACTTCAGCGACGACAACAAATCTCTCCCGCCTTCCACCTGCAGAGGCAGAGAAACACAGAGCTCGCGTCAATCTTTCACATCAGTGAATCCGCGGCCCCGTTCCTGCAGGGCTCCATGTCGTACGAACACATAAACGTCATGGAAACATCCCCAGGTGTCTCAGCACTTGGGGTGCGGCTCCTGGGGTCTGGCTCAAGCGAATCAGCCTGACTACAGGTAGCCACAACTCGTCTTTGCCCCAGCCGAGGTCTTCTTGTCTCCTTGTCAATGGGCTACGATGCTTCTCGCTCTGTGGGTCACAGGGAACGAGCGCCCTGAGCCCGTTTACCACCAGGGATGGCAGCACACCGACTCGGATTTCCTCACACTCCGTCGCTCGAGCACAGCCTTCACCAAGTAGGAACTGGCCCAGGTTGCCCAGAGAAGCTGTGGCTGCCCCATCCCTGGAGGGGTTCAAGGCCAGGTTGGACGGGGCTTGGAGCAACCTGGGCTGGTGGGAGGTGTCCCTGCCCAGGGCGGGGGGGGCACTGGGGGGGCTTTAAGGTCCCTTCCAACCCAAACCATTCCATGATTCCCAGTCTGCCCACCGGCACCGCCCGTGCTCAGCCAAGGTGAATGCAACAAGCACCAGCACACAGCCTCGGGGCTTAAAGCAGCAAGTAGAGACCACTATAATTACAATTGTAAATGAGTATACTCAGAAAGTGGAGGCTCTGGAGCACGGGGACCCATGCTGGAGCTGGTCTAGTAGAGAAGGAGAACGGTGCTCTCAAGGACCTACGTATCACAGGGCCCACTCTTCCCTCTCCCCCGGCCTCCTCAGCTCAGCGCAGTTTATCACGTGGCCTCTGCGCGTTAAGAATCATCTTTTTGGAGATTTAATTACAAGGTGAAATATGTCCAATTCTTTCATTCTATTTTCGAGTGATGATAAAGAAGCCGAGCTACTGCAAATGTTGTAAACTCTTATGAGGATTAATGCTACCGCAACAAGTTTTTTATCACCTTAATGACACTATTCCTCTCACGCCCATGACATACGCGCACAGCAAAGGTGCGGGTGCTGGAGTCTGTACATCCCAGCGATAGAAATCCTTAATGTCTCCGAAATGTGATGTGGAAACTGCAATAGCAAATAGTTTTTATTACAGAGCTGCTCTTCCACTGCCTTAATCTCCCCAAAGCTATAAACTGAAGGAGTAGTTATATTTTACAAATGCCTATATACGGGCGCGGGCGGATGTGGAACAGGCATGCAGACGCTTTTACAAACCACACAATGTGCCTCCTCCTTGGCATTACTATGCTTTTTATTTTTAACACCAAATAAATACAAAACAATCCAATAAAAACCAAACATCAGTAAATCTGAGAAATGGGTCGCTTTTAAACGCAGTACTATTAACTAAGTTTAGGCCCCAAATATATGGTTTGGGGAGTGGAAAAACCTCCCCGGGTCTGCGGTACAGATGGCTTTGTATAAAGGACTCTGTATTTCAACCAGGATTTTGGATTGTGGGGGCTGAAAGGACAGGTTTTTGGAAAGTAGAAACAAGAGGCACTTAAATCTCAACGGTTTTTCATAAGCACTAGGAGTTTAACTACTTTTGAAAGTATCTTCCTGAGATACCTCCTCCACCGACGATGGAGGGACTCAGAAGAAATCAGTCTTTTGTGTGTCTCAGCAAAGAGCGAGGTGGATGAATCTGGCCGTAACTGGTGAGGGTGCAGCCCCAATAAACACCTTGTATCGCTAAAGCACACAGCTTTTCCAAAATCCCCCTGCTTTTGTGGGGAATGGCCAGGTTCTTGCCGCTTTGAAGCTATTCTACACCCCTCTTTTTCTACTTTTAATTAATCTTTGCCTTAGCAGCTGTCTCACTCCTCTTCGTGCCAGTGAAACACACGTGCCCAATGTAAACGGAAGACAGACAGGAAATTGGATCTGGTGAGCGGGAAGAAGCAGTGGGAAAAAAAAAAGTATCTTAACATCTGAGGCCAGTGTTTCAATATTCTTGCAGAGTTTTCTCAGGTAAAGGCTTGGGGCATTCATTGCGGAGAGGGTCACACAGAGAACCGTCTGCGTCTGCACACAATTTCACCCTGACCTTGAAAATATACGCTCTGTTTATGTACTCTGCAGTTCCAATCTCCTGTAAGATTCCAACTCCCAATTTTACAGCACAGGAATCCCATCTAAAGTATTCCAAAACTGGTTAAAAATAAAACTTAAAAAATATACAGATATTAAAAAATACTTCCTTGCTTCTCTATGAAAGAAAAGATGGTTTCTGGTCTCTTTGAATCAGGAAATTCTCTCTCTCCTTGGGGTCATCCTCTGGAAAGCTCTTAGCTCCAAGATGTCTCTTTGCAGAGCAGCGTGATGTCCATGAGCTAAAACTTCTGCAGGAATTTGAGGACCAGGTCACGCAGTTTCACCCTCAAAGGCTCATCGTTATCGCAGATGATGTGCGTGGAGTCTTCCTCAATCTGAATGAGGGTTTCTGCCTCCTGGAGGAGTACGATGTGGCCCTTGGCTGTGTCCTCCACCTTCACGTCACTGAAACCGTGCTAGATGTCGCGTTGGGGAGAGAGTAGAAGAGAGAGATGTTATGTACTCTCAGGAAAACAGGCAGAGGTGAAAGACTAGGGAACAGGGGGAGGGAAGGGGAGAATGGCTACAAAATACTGAGTGCCACTGCAGATATCCTAGATCTCTGGGATTTGCAGAGGAAACACCCATAGGATAAGTGAAATACGACCCTCATACAGATGGATAAACTATAGAAGAGGGAGGCTAATGCCAGTATTCTCACTACGTCAGATCACTGCGATTGCAAAATCTTGAGACAAAGAGGACAAATGTCTCCTTTAACTGCAGAAATGACCATGCGCTGACATTACAGCCTCTACGAAGATGATAGTGGAAAACTACTGAACCCCAGGGCAAACTTCCTCCCAATCCTGCCCTTTTCCCAACTCATTTTCTCCAAGGAGTCATGCAGGTGAGAAGTCATGCAGCTCCCCAGAAAGAGGGCTCCACAGAGCAGGAACCAACTGCCTGCAAGCTCAGCCACCAAGCCCCCTATCCTGCAGCTCCCCAGAAAGCTTCTCCATCAGTGGAGACATTTCCAGGATCTCTTTTTCACTCGACCACGTCATTTTCACAAAACTTGTAGGAACTTAAATATTTTTGAGACCTCTCACCCGCTCTTCAAATTTATTGGAAATCAGCTGATGAGTCTAAAAGTTACATGGGGGAAACTCACCCACCAAAACCTCTGCTCCCACAGGAAACCAGGAGGACAGGACTGACATGGAGCGCCTGTATCAGGAGATGCCTCCACAGGGAAATATTCCCTCCATGCTCAGCGCAGGGACACACATTCCCTGAAGTGCTCATCAGCCCCTCTCCATTTCAAGCCACATTAAAATAATTTTCCCTCACTTCTCTAGCAAAGCAGCACATTTCTGAGATCAGTAGAAACCTGCTTGGACCTCACTTGCCACCAAAGGCTTATTACCTTCTCAAGCGTCTGCACAAACTGGTCCACAGGAATGGAGCCGCTCAGCAATGGCTTCAAAGGTTTACACTCTGGCACGTCATCACTCACTCGCTTTCTCTTCTTGCTGGCGGGAGGTTGCGGAGGTTTTGGAGGGAGCTAATGGATGAGACGGTGCATGTCAATGCAGTGAATCACACCAGCTTATTCTAATTTAGTTGGAATAACAAGCACAGGAGCTAGAAAAGGAATACTGATTTTGTTTTCTGTGACTAAAGGGGAACATTGCAGCGCTGAGGGGCAGAGGAGAAACCCAGCTTTGGGCCCCACTGCAGCTCTGCACACACAAGCCACCATTTACACAAATAAATTAGCAGTTTTAGTTTCAATCTCCATCAGAAAATTTTTGTCAAATTCAGGTCTGTTCAAATTTCTGTCATCTTAAGAGACTTGTCTGACTCAATTCAAGACTGAAGCTTTCTATTTTAGCATTCAAGTACCCTGCAATGCTTTGTGGAAGTCAATGCCTTGAAAATCACACTCTAAAAGATGCAACAGATTGGGAAACGGGCAAATTCAGAGCAAGCAACTACTCTGCGAATGAGAAAAATAGGTAATTTACTTCTCACTGGCCTCAGTAAAGTGAGTCTTTAGGCAGAACTTGAATAGAGACAAGGAGGCGTGAGAGATGCTGCAGTGCCTGAAGATTCACTGGAGTGGGATGTGGGTATAATTTTGTGCTGTTTCAGAAAGCTCTCTGCCTTGACTCATCCCCGAAACCCTTCTCCGTCGGCAGGGAGGGGAGGCAGGGTTAGCACGTGCAGCGGTAGCTGATCTAGCACTGTGTGCGCGGGCGAGCAAGGCGTGGGGTTAACGGAGAACT
This sequence comes from Rhinoptilus africanus, assembly GCA_013400135.1. Classification (NCBI taxonomy): domain Eukaryota; kingdom Metazoa; phylum Chordata; class Aves; order Charadriiformes; family Glareolidae; genus Rhinoptilus; species Rhinoptilus africanus. The sequence continues at coordinate 8,035 of VXBO01004953.1, forward strand.
TCTGAAAGATCATTTCATGGAGATATCAACCAGATTCCTATAAAAAGAAGAGTGGGGAAATTATCGTATAAAATAAGTCCATGCGTCCTGTGCCAAGTTAGTTAGGTCAGGGAAGTGTCAGCACCTGTGTTTCCCAGTGAACTAGCAACTCAGTCCCTGGGAAAAGGGTGCTGGGGAAAATTTCTCCAAAATTCTGGCAAGACCATTTGCCAGGTATGCGCCTGCACAACACACAGGGAATTTGCCTGAAGCAACCCCAGTGCCTTGTAGCACCCTGCAGACCCCAGGTGACAGACTGGGCTCCTCTCAACTCTGTGTCTTTCCCATCACGTAGCAGCATGTCTGAACCTGCTGCTGTGATGTCCCCATGTTTCTTTCAACAGCCAGGGAAGGATGTTTTTCATCTTTGGGAGAGAAATGCCGCCTGCTCAGGCTCCAGTTCCACAAGCAGGGTTGCACTTGAGTCACTTTACAAAACCCACCATTTTTCCTTTAGTTGGTGGGCCTACATGCACGCGCCATGTTATTTGTGCATGAATCACTCACATGGGTCTGCGTTCATAGATTGAGATTTTGTGACTTGTCTACACACGGCTTCTGTAACTCCCAGAAGCCCCAGGCTCAGCCAATACTGGCAGATACCGCTGCGCTGGTTTACCTCTATCCATTTATGAGGGCTCTGGCATGTTAAGCCTATGTCTAAGATTATTTGGCATCAGGAATCAGAGTAGAGATCAGAGTAAATGAACAACACAAGGGAGAAAGCAGCCTCAGACCAACTGCACTGCAATAATTCACTTTTTTTCAGGGTTGCCTAGTGTTTCTAGGGAACTGACTTGGAAAAAGTAAGACAGCCTGTCTGCTGTGTGCTGATATAAATCCTTAACCAATCTTTTTGTCCCTGCATTAAAGACATTACCATACTGGGCCTTCTTCCTAAGTGTAGTGGGCCCAGCCCGGCTCTGCTGCCCAGCAGAAGAGGCAGCGTCGTGCAGAGCGTGGTTTCCCTGAGCTCCCTGCCTGCTCATGCATCAAAGGAGAGAGGGGACTGGGGCATCCACTGCTGAGCAGGTCCACCAGACATCACCTCCGTCTGCAGAGCCAGGGATTCTAATGCCAGAAATTCCAGTGTCAGCGCAAAGGAGGTGGTAGGAAGAGAGTGTACACTCTTTATTTGTACAAGGATGCACAATCTGCTTCTTGGCAAACAGGGCAATTTAAGGAGGACATTCCCTTCACACGTCTAATGTTTTAGGTCATCTCACGCCTCTGACCCTCAGTTCTAAGTCCATGAGAGGCTGACTGATGCTGATCCTGGTGTACGGGTTATGGAAGACCGCAGTGTGATTTGTAGCCTCTCCTCAGGAATAATCTCCCTTCCCCTTTTATCTTAGGCAGGCACATGGCCAACGAAAAGAGAGTAGAGAGATTTATTTGCATCCCACTCTCTGTTCTAAGTGTAATTCCTCACTCGCACATGCCAGGACAAAGCATCTGACAAGGACTCTGCTCCGGTGGGGAAAGAGTTGTTGGAGGGGTTGCCTCATGAGAACAGCTGGGGTCCCAGATGGCAGGAAACCCGGTGTAAGGATATTTTTCTCCCTTTCCCATTATACTGTACCTGCAGCACATGCTTGTTGTCTTTAGTATGCAACACGGCAGAAACTGTTGCTAAGGAAATACCAGGCTTAATCTCCAAGGGCACCAGCGAATCTGCAAGCTAAAGCAAAAGGATTTTGTTCAGCAAGTGATAATCTCAAAATTTGTATGAATCCAGCTGTGATTTAAATTGGCAGCATGGTATTTTTAAATATGGACTAATGAACTGTAAACACAAACCCACTGATAGAAAGACAGAGCGCTCCCCTTACCTGCTCAGCTCTCCTTCTGGCTCTTAAAGCTACTGACTTTCATGCCCTTGTCAGAGCAGTGCGAGGTTTTCAGTAACCAAGGCAAGTCTCACAAAAATGTAGTCAAGAGAAACCTCATTTAAAAAGATATTAACTTATAGGGTTGATTAATAAAACTCACAATGTCTTTTGTCATTATTATGTTTGTTACGTCAATGGACAATGAAAAATCAAAGCCAGTTTCCTTTCCGTTCCTGTGGCATTCTGGCTGCAGAACAGCTGGAAGGGTTTGACCTTAAAAACCCAGTGGCTCCGTTGACTGCTTTGAAATTTTTCCTTACAACACTGCGCAGAAACCCTTACATTGTCTTTTATATAATTCTCCTCTGAAAGAAATAAAATTTAGTCTTGGCTCCAACTTTGAATTCAATGGCAACGTCCCAAGATCCTCAGCACTGAGGGTGTTGGCAGTGAACGTGGAGTGGGCAGTACTGCACCTGCTGAGACTTGTGGAAGTTGGCCAACTGGGAAGCACCTCTTCCAGACATGTTTCCAAAGGAACGCTGCAGAAAACAGTGCTCATGGACACAGAAAATGATTTCTTTTTCCAAGGGAGTTTTAGATGACAATACAATGGACCCAGGTGCCCTGGAGTCCTGTCCAGGACTGCAGCCAGCACCTAGTTCTAGATAAACAGGTACCTTCGCACCGCATGGGCCAGCAGCCCAAGCAGTTTCCCAGTGTCACTCCCAGCCAAGCACACTCCTGTTATTCGCTGTGGACCTGAAGGCAAGGATGCATGAAGTACGCTCCGTGCTGGTGGGAAAAAACTGCCAGTGCCTCACAAAACAAAGCCCGGTACGATTGCTCATGTGTTATATCGCTGGATGGGAGGAGTTTTCAACTGCGAAGACAATTAATTAATACCTAAAGGGACAGAATCTACTTGGCTGCTTTTCCCAACAGTTGTGCCACCAACCCATCTCATGCAGAAAGAGCCTCTACAGGATGAGCTTCATCTGAACTCCATTTGCTTCCATCTTCAAACACACGGCACCTCCGGTTGCAGACATATATTAAGAAGAGCTTAACCTCCAGGTAAAGGAGTTCTTTTGAAATTTCAGCCATCGATTGTAGCGCTTCCACGGAGCAGAGCTCTGGAGAACCAGCCATCACCACTGCCCCGCCAGCAAGGCCGCACCACCTCACTTTAGCTCACCAGGTGCTCCCACGCGTGAAAAGCAGGAAGAAAAACTGAACAGATTTTAGAAAACCATGGCATATTCCCATTTTGGAGGCAAAGGAAGATGTACTGGAGGCAAAGGAAGATTAAATTCCTTACCAAAGACCATCTAGTGATTTTTCAACAGGATCCAAACCAGGAGAAGGACAGCGCAGAACAACTGAACCCTGCCACTTCTCAAGAAACTTCAGGTACTAATAGTGGTCTGCTGTAAATTACAATTACGTAGGTCATTGCTCTGTTACTGCAAAACTCTAATCCTTGTGAATACAGAAGCAAATGAACTTGCCTACAAAAAGCACTCCCTACTGGCCTCATCCTTTTGCCATCAAAGCACCAAGAAGGCTTTCCTCTTGGCTTCAAGGCAGCAGAGTTCAGCTACTTCTGATAACTTCTGAAAATCTTACCTACCGTTACCGAAGCTGCAGGAGCACTTTGAGAGCATCTCCTTGAAATTAAACTGCTGCATAGATGTTTGTGTTGGAAAAACACAGACATTTTAAGGCTGCATTCAAATCCCCTAAATTTTGCACATATTCAGACTCAGTGAATTTTAGAAATCAAGATTTCACGCAATTCACATTGCTCTCTCTCTGGGACTAAGTTCACGATCTTTAAAGCAGGCGATTTTTGAATACCGCCTTTACAGTTTGTTGTTGAAGGCTAAGAGAATGAAAATATAATGATAATTATTGCTTCAGATTTCCCCTGGAACCTAAAAATAGTAACACTTTCAGCAGTATGTTATGCTGCACTTTGCAGTGGTCAAAGGCACTTTCCATTCTCACCACCTTCCAGAGGAAGATCGATACCAAATGGGCTCTAATGAAGAATACATGGCAAAAGGACAAACACTGAAACGAGAAAAATCCTTAGAAAACAGAAAGCTGCTTAGAATTAAAGTCCTCTTCTGCCACTGAGATACTTTGATATTAACAGTTATGCGGGTTTTAACCACACAGTTGGTAAATAGCAATTTTAATTATTAACAGTCAAAAAGACAGTAAGACAGACGTTCATTTTTCTCTTCTCTAAGATATTGCTTCAACTCACAGCCCTCTCCATATTGCAGCCAACCCTTTTATTATAGAAGTTCACTGACCCAAACCAAAAAGGTCATTTAATCACATCCAGTAATTCACCCACCCAGACCAGACAGCGCTGCTATACTCCTTTCAGCTGACCTTCTGCACACACAAATCACAGAACTCTTCCAAAACGCTGGATTAAAGAAACCCTTTTCAGAGAGATAGCAAATCTTGTCTATCCTCCAAGCAATGGCAACTCCACCACTTCCCCTCGCAAGCTGTTCCAAAGTTTAATTTTCCTTGCAGCTACGAAACCGTGTCTTATTTCAAGGTTGAATTTGTCCAACTTTCAGTTGGTGGATCTTGTTATGCCTTTGTCTGCAAAGATTGAGAAGCCCCCCACTATGCAGGAATAAATGCTTCTTCCTTCCAGTCATTATCACGAGTCTAATGCCACATGCTGGCACCAGGAAAGTCAGGAAAGCAGAAACGCACGGCACTGAGCACTAACATCGCATTAATCAGTCCCCTGCCTATGGATGAGCACTCGGACTGCCTTAAGACAATCTTGTGTGTACGTGTACTGTGTGTTTCATTTTTTTTAAACTCCCCCTGTTAGGTAAAGTTTAAAACAGAGACCAACCAAAAACCAAAGGTCGTTGACTCTCAGTAGTCTGAAATGGCAAGTGTTGATGTGAACCTTGCCACAGTTGAGGGAGGGAAGAGTCTGCTTGGGAAGTTCTCCTGACATGATGAGAGCTGCCCACCTATGCTCGTACAGAGTAAAGCCGTTTTTACCGTAAACTGCAGATGAATGTTTCGTGTAGGACTGCGTTTTCCACAACAAAATGAGAGCTGATACATACTCTGTGAGCCCGCCAAACTACAGATGTTTATAAAGAAGAACAATGCACACAGGGTAGGTTACTCTGAAGTCTCTATTGAGGCCTTCATCAGGGACAACTCTCCCGAGGCTTAAGGTCGCTTGCTGTCTTCAGTTACCAGCCAAAAAGCCTCTTGTTGGCAATAAGGAGCTGAACAATGACTGAGGATGGAATCTAAAACTCCTACTGTGAAAAAAATAATAAATTGAGGCTGAATGATCAGTGAATAAAATCAGGAAAAGATTGAGATTTTAGCACACATGGTTTTGGTCCTATGGAAGATTTTCCCAGGGACAGACACACGTAGATACACACCAGTATTTTAACACCACAGTTGCAGCTATACTGGCAGTGGTGACTACCAGTGATTTCTTCCTAGTTTCTTGGGACAACTCTCCAGACTTCTCCCTTCTTCCTTTTCCCCTCCAACTTTTATAAGTGCGACATTTCTTGGCTTACACTAGAGAGGGTGCATGAAGACCAACCCAGCAGGGAGAGCTGAAGCCTGAATTGAGTCAGGTGAGCTGGATCTTCACCCTCCAGGACCAGATGGAGCAAAGGCGAACAAGCAGGAGCACAGCAAATGTTATTAGTAATTAAAATCCCCTTAACTTTTAAGATCTGAAATTCACTAATGTGTACACCACTTATAGCATGTGTACTTAGAAAGGGACACAGCTGGGTTTTTACATCAACATTAAATGTGTTTTTTCCAGATTTGCAAACTGTGCATAAATGTATGATCTCCGCATTAGAGGTAGGAGCCAGAATTGCAACTCTGGATCAAACCAGAGAAATCAAAGGCATGAAACAGAGCTGTAAAACAAGAGAAGCCTACAGGAAAGCTGGGGAGGGGCTGTTTGCAAGGGCATGGAGCCATAGGATGAGGGGCAATGGGTTTAAACTAGAGCAGGGTGGGTTTAGATTAGACATTAGGAAGAAGTTTTTCACAACGAGGGTGGTGAGACACTGGCCCAGGTTGCCCAGAGAGGGGGTGGAGGCCCCATCCCTGGAGACATTCCAGGCCAGGCTGGATGAGGCTCTGAGCAACCTGATCTAGTTGAAGATGTCCCTGCTCATGGCAGGGGGTTGGACTGGATGGTGTTTAATGGTCCCTTCCAACCCAACACAGTCTGTGATCCTATGAAAACCACTGGGCAAGGCAGAGCCATTATGAACTCAACACATTGCAAGTCCTCAGAAAAAAGAAAGAAAGAATAAAGTTGCAATATATTCCTTGGGGCAGGGATGAGTTTTGTACAGTGCTTGTGCAATATCCAGTGCCGAGAAATCCTGCTAAGGGGTTCATTACTCATGCTACTATACTGCAGTAAGTTAAATGGAAGGAAAATTTAAAAAAATCATCAAAAGTGGATGACATGCGACTAACACAACCGCTTTCTCTGATAATGTAACTGCTGAGGGAATTGGGGCAGCCCCACTCTGCTCTCCATGAAGCACTAGCAAGGTAACCCATGGGAAGTTACAAACTGTGGATTCCTACAAGAGTCCTGAGGTGGGGAAAGTGCTGGTGAAAGCAAAGATAGCCTCAGACAACTACTGGGCTCTTGCTGGAGTTCCTGAAGGATTAGTCTTGAGCCTACTCCCATCCAATTTTTATTAAAGACCTCCGCACAGAACAAAGAGAGTGATCAAAAGTGCCCACAGAAGTTTGTAGAGGCATCCTTAATAGGAAGAAAGATCAGGCTATCATAGACGAAGAACGAGATGACCTCAAGAACTGGAGTGAGAAAAACAAGATGCAATTCAATAGCATGAAATGCAAGGCCAGGGACTGGGCTAACGCCGCGAATTGCTGCTGTGAGCTGGCAACTGCTGGAAATGACAGAGGTGAAGGGTCCAGGTTTATTAGTCCATCCCATGAGAACTGAGAGTCACAAATGTGACACAGCCATGAAAAAGCTAAATTCAACTCCAGAAAATATCAGGTAATTCTAGCAAAGATGAGCTATTGCTATTATATTGGGTCCAGCAAGATCTCATCTGAACGACTTGTAAATTGTGGGTAATTTAAGTTCAAGTAAGATATACTGAAGGGCAGATTAGGGCAGGGGAAGCTGTCTTGTAAGTGGAAACTAAATATCTTGGCTTGTTTAGCCTGGCAAAAACAAACGCAAAAGGAGAATTTGATTATTCTACATAAACACCACAGGGAAAATACCAACAAAAGAGAAAATCTATTTATGCTAAAACACGATGTTAAGAATAAGTATGTGCAGACCAGCCAAGAATAAGCGTAGGCTGGAAATTAGGATGTTTCTAGCCATCAGAGACTGTGGGGGTTCGCACAGCATTCTAGTGGGAACAGCAGGGGCAAAAGTCTTCACAATTTGAAGCTGGTGCCTTACATTTTATGAGGCACATTATAAACACTATTACTAACTGCAGCTGGGTTCCAGCCATGTAACCCGTGAGGGCGCTTCCATTTCTAGGTGGAAATGATTGCTTACGGCCTTGGAGCTTGCCAGGTATGAAGAGAGTCCCACCCAGATCCTAGCCCCTAAAAAGCACGCAATTTGGATGTGACAGAAAAATATCTTCTCCCAATTGTGAGAGAAGCCCAAAGATTTTAAGATCTGCCTGCCTCAGAGGGAGTGTACCAGGTCCTGCTGATCACAAAGGTTTTCACAATACAGCAAAACCTGAACTGAGAACAACCCGCCTCATCCTCCATCCTTCTACTCACCTTGCTAGTCACACACAGCAAATCCAGTTTCTGGATGCAGAAAAGTATCTTCCCTGTGTACGTTTAATAGGAAAATGAGTGCCCAAATATTCCACATGCTTAAAAGCTGTGCAAATAGGCCTTTCACAAGCAGGGATGATCTGTACAGTCAGTTTTGTAAACAGATATAAAAACATGGCCTTCATCCTGTCATTTCCTGTCTTCATCCTGACCTGCTGGAGAGCAGCTCTGGGGAAAGGGACCTGGGAGTCCTGGGGGACAACAGGATGACCATGAGCCAGCAATGGGCCCTGGTGGCCAAGAAGGCCAATGGCATCCTGGGGGGCATCAAGCAGAGTGTGGCCAGCGGGTGGGGGGAGGTCATCCTCCCCCTCTGCTTTACCCTGGGGAGGGCACGGCTGGAGCACTGGGTCCAGTGCTGGGCTCCCCGGGTCCAGAAGGACAGGGAACTGCTGGAGAGGCTGCAGCAAAGGGCCACCAAGATGCTGAGGGGACTGGAACATCTCTCTTATGAGGAAAGGCTGAGGGAATTGGGTCACTTTAGTCTTGAAAAGAGACGGCTGAGGGGGGACCTTGTCAACACTTATAAATACTGCCAGGGGGGGTGTCAGGAGGATGGGGCCAGGCTCTTCCCAGTGGTGCCCAGGGACAGGACAAGAGGGAACGGGCACAAACCTGACCATGGGAAGTTCCACCTAAACCTGAGGAGGAACTTCCTTCCCGTGAGGGTGGCAGAGCCCTGGCCCAGGCTGCCCAGGGAGGTGGGGGAGTCTCCGTCTCTGGAGACATTCAAACCCGCCTGGAGGCGTTCCTGTGCCCCCTGCTCTGGGTGCCCCTGCTCTGGCAGGGGGTGGGACGGGATGATCTCCAGAGGGCCCTGCCAACCCTATGATTCTATGATTTATATTTGGATGGCAAGGTTAGGAAAGGAAGACAATTAACGTCACCCCCTACCTCCCTGCCTCTTCTTAGCCCTTCACTATTTAAGTACCAGCAGCTCTGTTGTCAAGTCACTGGAAACCAGACACAGAACTGCACAAGAGACTATAGTGCAGGCAGAAATCTCAAACAGATTCAGCCTTGGCTTTATACCATCTGCTAAATGAGGCAAAGTCTGAGCGCAGGAAGTCTGCGAGTATCAGATCCTGCAGAGGAAACAAAAGATATGGGGCCAAACGCATACACCGAAGGGGAAAGGTCTAAAGATTTAAATATGCCTGTGCAGTAAGCATTCAGGACCAGTAAGCATATTAAACGCGGCACAAGCATGCTGCCGGCCATTTGTGCAGTAGAATGGAAATTAGGGAATCCTTCTAATGAGACTTAAAGGAACAAGGGCATTTCCAACAGAGATGAACAACCATCCTAGAACTAAGGGCATCTATATNCCCAGGGAGGTGGTGGAGTCTCCGTCTCTGGAGACATTCAAAACCCGCCTGGAGGCGTTCCTGTGCCCCCTGCTCTGGGTGCCCCTGCTCTGGCAGGGGGGTTGGACTAGATGATCTACTAAGGTCCCTTCCAACCCTATGATTCTATGATTCTATATTATCATTAGTGGGTGATCCGAGTCATGTCTTGTTGGGGTTTCGGCCTCAGATTTTACAGAATCCAAGTGTTTTTAATGGGATGATTAAATTGCTAAACTAACCCTAACTTAATAGATCTTTCAGTCTCTGTAGGTCTGCTACAATACTATCTGGAGTGAATTTTAAAGTCTCATTAACTTCGGTGGATGAAGAATCATGCCATAAATACCTAGTTTTTGTTATTATTGCTTGCAAATGCCAACATAACTTTACTCTTCCACAGAGCCAACATCTAGTGGAGAAATAAAACAAGGTGAAGGGATATTCCAGCATTTCTGAGCAATGAAACGAAGCCCTTCTTTTCCAAGTACCTGTTCCATATTCAACTAATGGACCAGGCCTCCAGATCAATATGACAAACCTTGCCCCTGAAGCCTGGAAATCAAACCAGAAAGATAAGTACTGACCAACCAACAGGAAATAATCCTGGGTGGGATTATAGGAAGTAGTCACGGTACTAGGGAGGCCATCCAAAGGGACCTGGACAGGCTGGAGAGGTGGGACCCTGCCAACCTCATGACATTCAACAAGACCAAGTGCAAGGTCCTCCATGTGGGTCGGGGCAATCCCAAGTACTGACAGAGGCCGGGCAGTGACTGGCTGGAGAGCAGCCCTGGAGAAAAGGACTTGGGGGGGCTGGTGGGCGAGAGGCTCAACAGGAGCCATCAGTGGGCACTTGCAGCCCAGAAACCAACCGTGTCCTGGGCTGCATCCAGAGCAGCGTGGCCAGCAGGGCCAGGGAGGGGATTCTCCCCCTCTGCTCCACTCTCCTGAGACCCCACCTGGAGCTCTGCCTCCAGCTCTGGAGCCCCTGCTACAGGAAAGATCTGGACGGGCTGGAAGGTGTCCAGAGAAGGGCCACGAGGATGCTCCGAGGGCTGGAGCACCTCTCCTACGAAGACAGACTGAGAGAGTTGGGGTTGCTCAGTCTGGAGAAAAGAAGGCTCCGAGCAGACCTTATTGCGGCCGACCAGGATCTGAAGGGGGCCTCCAAGAAAGCTGGGGAGGGACTTTTTAGGCTGTCGGGTGATGGTAGGACTAGGGGGAATGGATTAAAACTAGAGCTGGGTCGTTTCAGAATGGCCGTTAGGAAGAAGTTCTTCCCCACGAGGGTGGTGAGACACTGGAAGAGGTTGTCCAGGGAGGGGGTGGGAGCCCCATCCCTGGAAGTTTTGAAGGCCAGGCTGGATGGGGCTGTGAGCAACCTGGGCTGGTGGGAGGTGTCCCTGCCCAGGGCAGGGGGTTGGAACTGGGTGATCTTGAAGGTCCCTTCCAACCCTGACAGTTCTACGATTCTATGATACTAAAGCTAACCGCTGGCTTTTTGCCAATCCTGTGCCAACAGACAGTTTTAAGGAGGTATTTAAGAAGTGTAATGAAGTAGATTTATGGCTGTTTAATGAAGCTTTTCCCCAGTACGCTGCATAGCCTGGGAGCAGGCAGGAAACCATTATTTGAGGAACTTACAAGAGGACAGTGGAAGCCACAACCAGCAGAAACAGAAATTAGCCTCAAACTTGAATGCAAAATGACAGGCAGGGGAAGCAAGGACATGAAATATCTTTAAAGTAAAGGTAAGCAGCTTACAGATGCAAAAGATGAGTCATTTGAAAGACATGAAAAGGGCATCAATGAAAATATTCAAAATATAGTAACCAGTTTATGGGTGAGAATGTCAAGTCAGAATATGATGTTATTGAAGCTGATTGGGAAAAGAGAGGCGAGTGCCTGGCTAGAAGAATGTTACCTTACAGCAAGACAAAATGAAGGAGAAACAAACCTAGATGTTAATGTGGGCAGGCAAAGGCAGGCTGGGAGCAGAAAAGCAGATCCAAGTTTCATCAATCTAAATAGGACAATCTGTGGATGAGAGCAACGAGAGAAAAGGTGTGGGGGGAAAAAAAAAGGAAAGGTGAAGGAAATAAAGGATAACACATTCAAAGCCCACAAAAGATGGGAGGAGGGAGGAGAATTCTCTGCAGAAGCAATGGGAGGCTGAACAGCCAGGAGAGGAGACACGGGAGTGAGGTGGGAGACATTTTGGTTGAGGGAGGTGACTCTACCCCTCTACTCTGCCCTGGGGAGACCCCACCTGGAGCACTGCATCCAGCTTTGGAGTCCTTAGCANACCCAAACCATTCTGTGATTTTCAAGAAGAAAGGAACAGCCGACTGCATTGAACAGCGATGAGGTAAATCAGGAAGACAGCAGACTACAGCGGTTTTGGCTTTGTCTAAGAAAAGGTTGGTAAAAGCTGGGACAAGACTAGTTTTGATGGAATGTCAAGAGGTGAATCCAAACTCGGAGAGAGCCTGTGCTAGAACAGGGGAGGGACTCCAGGCAGTTTTAGAGACGGTGGATTCAGTGAGCTTGGAGCTGAAGGGGGGAAGGATAGTAGCAGAAGCAAGCAGGATGGTTGTATTTCATTTACGCTATGGTAAAGTGAGGCTACGGCATCTTTATACAAGGGGGAATAGAGGAAAAGGTATGGAAAGGTCGGGAGATCGGATAATGTGGAGTCAGCAAAGTAAGTCAAGGGTTAGAAGAAAAACTGAAATCAAACTCTTTAATCCCTGAAAAATGAAAGGAAGTTGGAGACGTAGATGAAAAGCATGTTTTGCCTTTCTTTCTGTCAAAAAAGAATCGTCAATATCCCATATGGAAAGAGAAGTCAAAATAAGAAAAGGGGAGGGTGGATTGAAAGCTACATAATTATAATGGGCTGTCAAGTGGCTGTTTTCCTAATTTGGGTCTGCAATAGTTCCTTGTAATTTCACTTCATGTCGGGCTGTGCACTGCACATTCACGCTCTCCTGTGCTGGCCTGTGTGCTGAAGAACTTGCAAATAGAGTATTTTAAAAACATAGAGCCCTCACTGAAGTCAGTCCGCTACTGAAATCAAGTGATCCGCACCATTGTTCAGCTGTAATTAAACTGGAGGCACATTATTTGCTCAAACACTACTGTTTAATTTATCTGTTTGCTCCAGAAGGTGTTTTCCATTTTCCCATCGTTCTCCTGTGAATAGACAATGCCTAACCAATTTCCAGGAAGCAGTCTTTTTTTTCTTATTATTTTTAAAGTGAAAGGCAGATGCCGAGAAGAACAAATTAGTTAAAGTGTAAAGGTTTCCACAATACCTCTGAGAGCCATTCCAGCCTGGTGCCTTGGGACTCTTAAAAACTCTCTCTAAACAAAGGCTGCTCTGAGTGCAAATCCCATTAACATACAATGGTCCTGCCTGACCTGACTTTGCTCTTCGGTGAAGTGATTGAAATGTAGACAAGCTCCACCAGTATCAGTAAATTTACATTAGTCTGACAGGCCAGAATCTGAAGCACCGAAACAGTTTTGGAAAGGAAATTTCACACCGCCACACCATCAGTCTGCACTGACTGAAACCACGCTGAGCCAACTGTTTGGTTTTCAAGAATCCAAAGATTGAGCACACGTCCATTCCTGAGAAAAGGCTGTTAGGAGAGGGCCCTCATCAGGACTTCATTGAAGCAGACATTCCTTTATGGACTTTTAGCTGTACTTTAGACACAAGTCCTAGCCCTGGGACAGATCTAGCAATTACTTTTTTTTCCAGGGTGGATTTCCTCACTCCATGTTTGTCTAACACGGTTTTGATAAATAACAAGCCTTTGCAAGGTTTGCTAGGAGCTATAAAACACCCTTTCCAATTGCCACTTGAGCCTTCACAGAACCCCAGAGCTGCTGGTAGCCCGTGTGAAACAAATGCTCTTTCCTTGCAGTACAGAAATTCCGATATATTCAGGCACCATTAAAGACTCTTCTTGGATGAAACTACTGGAAAGGGGACATTAAGCAGCAGAGAGCCTCATCTATCATATCTCCAATCCTGTCTTGCACAACCCACCAAGTAGAAGGGGAAGTTATAGCCATTTTTTGCCACCAATGTGTAAACCCTGCCTGAAACCATCAGGCCATGCGCATCAGCCTCTCAAAACCGACATCCGAATGACCCCTCTGCACAATGGGACAGACAGACGGGGCTCTTCTGCTGGGAGGGGGAATGAGGCAAGCCATGCAGATGGCAAATAAAATTATTAGGGAGGTAAGGTGCATATTAGGGGTTAGCATCAAAGGAAATACAGGCCCTAGAAACAGTCTTCCTCTTTCTCCCATTTATTTGAAAACCCAGCAATGGACTGACTGCTGTGACTGGTTACACAGAGCAGGAGAGATTACACAGTTACACTTCCCGGCAGTTATCAGCTATGCTGCTAAGACTCAAAGACTCCGTCTCAAAGACTCTGACTCGAGTCAGAGAGGGTGGGAGACAACGTACCATCCCTCCCATGCCTTATCACCACTCTGCAGGTCAAGCTGCAAGCAAAAACCAGCCTCACACGATGATATGATGAAGACTTGATGAATTAGAGATTGTCCTGGGGTGACAGTCTGTGATCACGACAAAGTTGGCATTGCTACTCCTCTAGCAAGTTCCACTAAAAAGAACGAGCAAGATCTCTTTTTGAGGATGATTTGCGTATCTTAGTGCTGGGGAATGGCATCCTACTAAGAGCCCTGAATCACAGCCTTGCTCTCAGAGGCAAGCACCCAACCACTAGTGGGTCTAACTCTCCAAGAACCCCTTGGGGCAAGTGAACACTACCTCCCCGACAGCAATGGGGAAGGATAACAGCTTTCCTGAGAGTCTCAGAGATGATCTGGCCTACCTAATTTTTGTCTCATATTAGAAAGTCTTTTTTCAGGAGCGTCATTACATACCTAGTAGCTTTTTGTACCAAGTTGGTAAGCACAGCTTTGGAATACCTGGGCATGGAAAATCACACGAGATGTTTCTACTCCCTCAGCACAGATAGCTTTGAAATCAGGACTCCTGCTATTTGTTTGCTATTTGTTAGAGGGAAAAAAGGGCCATTTCTGTCAGTATTCCTGTCTGTGAAGCTTTCTGCTTGAACTCTTCAAGTTAAAGTGAATGCCATAGAAACCAGTTCTCATTTTCTACGTGCTTCTTTGATATCCATTCCCAGGTTGTCTACAGTGCACCCTCCCTATAACATCTCAGCAGTTTTGGGAAACGCTCTTATTTCTAAGCACTGTTTTTACCTATGGGTATAGGAACAATCCATTCGCTTCAGTGACAGCACCTAAAAACCACTGGAGATCTGGGTTTGAGAAATGGGGAGCATTTTCCCATTCGTGGCTGCCAAGGAGACTGAGCCCACAAGGCCTCTCGAGCCTCAAGTGTAAGGGATGTTGCTGCCAACAGCCACGCTAACAAGAGAAACACTGACTTGTTTTCTGATGCGGTCTAGCCCCGTGAGCATGGCACATTGCCTTTGGACTAACAAGCTCCGCCAGGGAACTCTGCAGTCCTCTGAGTCCTTTCCAATGTGAGCTGCATTTTGGGTTTTAGACTTGTGCAGATCATAGAGGAAGACTCCAACAGAGCAAGAAACTGAACCTGCGACTCCCATGGACCAGCCTAGCTTTTAAACAGTCCTTCCCCGGGATAGGAACTTCAAAGTGTACGAGGGTCAGTGAATATTCATCTGTAGCATCTGTGCTAATCTGCATTCTGTTTGCAGGGAAAGCTGGTATCCGACCTCCTTACAGGGCAGACAGGAGGGACAGGCTCACATACGACGGCTTGCTCACACTCTCACAGTTCAGGAGAAAATGCAACGTTTCAGTAGAATAATAGCTAAGCCACGTGCTGGCTCTCTGCACTCAGAATGTAAGATTTGTTTTGGTGAATGGAAGCCACGTTTTACTGGTTTTAAGTTTAACAGGATCCAATAAATATGCAAATTTCTGAAACAATTAAATATACATGCCATGATGGAGTTGCATCCAAGTATATTTTCTAATTAAATAATCCCTCCTTGTCTCTGGCAGTTCTCTAACCAGTGGGCTGGGCGGGCTCCTAACAGAACTGACGCAAGAAGTACACACGCGCGAAATGGTAGGAATGGGTGTTACAGACTGGCTGAGGGATTTTGTTACACGGGTACCAGTTCTGTATTTCATGTTTGGCTTAACTAAGGGTTCCTCCTCCCTTTACTCTCTGAGGAGAAGCAGACTCACGTATTCATCATTTTCCAAAGGGCAGGAACGCCTGCTTGTAAAAAGACACTGTCACCTTTGATCCAAGGACACATTTGTGCTGATTGGATTGTCAAAAAAATATTTTAAGATCATGTCTGTTAGAATATGGGTCACCCTTTGTATCATGGGTACATTTATATTTGATTTATGGGGTTAATAAATTATTAATAGATGTTGCGGGTGTAAGTAGCCCACATTATAGACAGCTATGAGCAGCCCATTAACCTGTTGGACTTCAGCAGTCTGTAGAATTAACCACTTATTGGAACTGTTGTAATACAAATGAGCCATTTCACTACCATGTCTTTAACGTAGGACTGAATACTGCTCCTCAAAGGAAAGGGTATTTCTCACGGCAGGTACAGCTGGGGAAGGAGAAAGGCAACTTCTGGCTACTAACTCCCAGAATCTTTGGATCCTTTCTATGGCCCTGGGCCACTAATTCAAACCGCAGTGCCTCAATTTACTCATATTTAAACTGGAGGTGACTGGCTTGCCTCCCAGGTGGCTAGCAGAGATTGTCCTTTGGTATGTATTTTGAGATGCGATATATCCTTGCAAAGACAATTAACTTGAACATATTTTTTGCTTGCCCACAATGTTGTTTTTCAATTCCCATGAGTTTACACAGTGAAATTTATGCTCAGAAACGCTTCTTTCTTAGCCCTCCATTTGATAGAAAGTGCTTTACATGATCATAGTTAACAGTAAAGAGGGTGGTGAGACACTGGAGGAGGGTGCCCAGAGAAGCTGTGGCTGCCCCATCCCTGGAGGGGTTCAAAGCCAGGTTGGACAGGGCTTGGAGCAACCTGGGCTGGTGGGAGGTGTCCCTGGGGAATGGGACCAGAGATCCCTTAGGTCCCTTCCAACCTATACCATTCTATGATTCTATAAATCACAGCCGCAAGAGATCTTTAGTCAAAGGGGGCTACTGAAGCAGCAGCTTGAATTTGGCTGTATAAGCAAGAAGCCACCATCTTTTTCCCCACTTTTGTTACTCACTTCTGGCATGATTTCGATCTTCTCATAGCGCCGCTTGTACGGAAGAGTCAGCACCTCCGCTCTGCGGTAGGACATCGGTGGCGGCTGGCAGTCTATCATCAGATCTGTGCGATGAGACTGGGTAGGGGGTGGCTGAGTGTACTGCTCTGGGCAAACTACGTGGAGAGGCTGGAAAAGAAGAGAGTGGTGACTTAAAAAAACATTTGGTTGATTCTGTGCACTGCTCTACAACAGTAATCACTGCCACAAGGAGGACTGCAGAAAGCTTTTGCTTCCAAATCCTTGTCATCTAAATTGGAAGCAAATGATAGTAGTGGCGGAGACCACCGGAAAATGGCACGGAGTGAGGCAGATGTATCAATATTCAAGGCTGCAAAACCAGCAGTATAAGAAGCAAATCTGAGTTTTCATGACCTGTCAGCAGTGTATTAACAAAGCATCAACAGGCTGCTTGCCACAAGGATCACTGCAGGGTTTAAGGAAGCCAAAGAGCCAGACAGTGTTTCTGCAAACTGTTTTGGAAACAGCATTATACTTCAGTAGTAACATGGAAGGAGATGCTTGTCCGAAAAACGGGCAGTGTCAATTGCTATCAGTTGTACGGTGACAGGTCGGATCATAGAACAATGAGATAAAATGATCCAGACATTGTTAATAGGTTTGGAAGAACACGTATTTTTGTGTTCAACAAGTTGAAGGCAGAACAAAGGGAAAAGCTCAGCCAGGAAAAAAAAAAGGCTATCATTTTAACTATGTAATGAGTCAGAAAGCAAATTTCAGTAGAAACAAATAGGACGGACAAGGAGAGGCCACTAAAGCCAAGAAGAGTCAAAGGGGAAAAACAGAGACTACATGAACGCTCTGCTCTGGCATTCTTCCTAGACAGATGTCTGGATTTTGCAAATGGAGCAAGGAAATTGGTCGGTTTGGAAGAAACGTTGAGAGTGAAACTCCAGAACAGCAATGCCAGCCAGGACCAAAGCAAGTATCAGCTGCGGGATGAAGAGCACAGGAGACGGTCAAAACTGAGGGCTCTGAGGATACTTTGGTACCCTTTACATCAAGAAAGTATTAGACACAGCCAGGCTTATTTATACAAACAGGAGAAAGTGATTAGGACTATACTTACCTAAAAAGGAGGAAAGGATTGTACACACCATTTTCTCTGCTTTTTAAGCTTTTAAGGATCTTGCAGCCACTCAGTGCAGAGACTGGCAGTCATTCCATCCTCATGATGGAGCAGGATGATAAAGGAGAGCTCGATGCTGTGTGCTCTCTCATGGAAAAAAAGGATCTGGGTGTTGTCTTGATTTTGCTATTGTTTAACGTAACAGTTGCTCACAATCGACCTGTTCATTTCAGGTGTGTGAAGAAACGTAAGAAAAAGCAACAGAAATTCATTACCTGGACTTCTTTGAGTAATTTAGACACCTGAATAAAATTCAGTCTTGTGTCAATGGGACAGTAAACACATTTCATCGCCAAAGGTTGATAAGGAGCCAGGGCATCCAGATAAGAGAAATCTGGTTCTGAAAAGAGAAATGTTGACAACACTCAATGCCTATTAAGAACCAAGATGGCCCAATTCCTCTCTGACTCCACATTCTAGTCTAGACAAGCTGTTGTTCAGCAATGTTAATTCTGTTACAGATTTCTCTTCCCTTCTTCCTTCCCCCTACCCGTTATTTTCAGTTAATTTGATGAAAATTATGCCCACAATTAGTCTTACCTTAATCAAGCAACAGAGCAATACCATTTCATTTGAACACCTTATTGCATGATCTTTATAACAAGTTTAATCAAGACAAAAACATAATCTCTTATTTTTAATCAGATCCTGTAAAAGAAGGCAAGATGTAGAACTTTTTGCTATCACAAGGTAACCCAAATGTCAGCTTGTTTTTCACTATGACAAACATGCAGCGTAAAGATTGTATTTTGACAAACCTGTACCAATGTCCTCTGCTACAGACACACTACCTCCCAGCTCCCCCTTTTCCTTACTATATATCTATGTACATATATATATCTCGAATTTTTAAATCTAAGTGCCAGGTTTAGACTGGTGGGTCTAAATTTTAATATAACCCAAGAGGACCTGTAGGGATCCCTCCCGTTTAAGGGACAGGCAATCGTGTTTTTCACAGTTATGCCAGCAGAGCAGTTCCAGTTCAGGCCAGCATGAACTGAAGGTCGCTGGCGGTAGGGGTTATCCAGACGGAGAGATGGGCTGTGATAACTTCATTAGCTGGTATTTTTCTTAGACCTAGCAAGTCTCAATTTCCCCTCTGTATTCTTATTATTGACTCTAAAAAATCAGATTAGAGGTTTGCCAGGGAAAAGTCAGGCACTGAATGGGCTTTTACTCACAGAGAGAGTAATACACCATTGAGAATACTACAGAAAAATACAATTTCTTTGTGAATGAAAAACGAAGGTCTCATAGGTGATACAAAGTAGGATACACGTAACCACTTAATTCTGGGGGCAACAAACTACTGATGTGGAAAAGCTTACGTCATCGCTATCTACCTGATAAATGTGGGATAGATCGCATAAAGGGAATGCTAGAGAAAGAAAACCCAGTATTAGTCTGGTAAGTACAGAATGAGAAAAAGAGAAGGGGCTGCCTGACAGACTATTCTGAACCACAGGGCCTCAAAGGACAACCTGCAGAGTGAAGTGCAGCTGCGATCCACCAAGCCTTGCTAGAAAATAGTATGAGGTATTTCTCTGGTACCTGCTCGGGCTGCGTAAAAGGAAGAACTTACAGGAAACTCAAAGACAGAGAAGTCAGTCTGGATTTAGACAGCCATCTTCTATGTTCTTACATCACCCTGAGGAGAGCACTGGCTGGATTCCTCATACCCACAGCGAGTAAAAATGTCCTTTGAAACTTCACCACAGGAAGTTCAGCACCCAATATGGCATCTGACATTCAATATTGGGCCTCATTCTAGTGATAAAGACAAGTTAATTGCTAGCCTAAAAATCTGCTGCTGGCTAAGTACCAGTGATCATGATGTGGTTATATTTACCCCGTGAGAATAGAATACAGCATCAGCCAATGATACATACGTTTGGAACTGTCAAAGGGATAATTTTCCCAAGTTTAAAGCAATTGTCAGAATAACTGCCTGGGAACATCAAAGTGAGAAATATTAACAAAAAATTATAGTTGTACAAGAACATCTTACTAGATGCCCAAAAAGCCATGAATCCACAAAACTTGAAATAAAAATTATACTGGGCAAAAAGCCATGCCAGTTAAAAGCAGATGTGTTAGTGGCAATAAAACAAAGCCTAAAAATATCAGTGTAAAAAATAGGAGTTAATGGCAGTGAAATTTAACAGCAATGAACAGAAGTTTAAAAATAATATGGAGAAGGTAGCTAGGTGAAGAATGATCAGTGGTCAATTAGAGTTAAATCAGAATACATTTTAAAAGTCATTGGGGAAACCCAGAAAACTTAAGTCAGGCACATGTCCTGTGCTAGAGATGAAACTAAGATTAAAAAGTTATCAGAGAGAGCTTTTCCATCCCATCTGGTGTTGTGAATGACACAGAGGTTTGACTGCTTGTATCTGGAAACGCCAGGAGGCAGCACCTTTTCAGACTACCTATTTTTGAATCAGTAAGCCCAGATAATGAGTAACCTGGTTTTGTGGGAGGTGTCCCTGCCCATGGCAGGGGGGTTGGAACTAAATCATCTTTAAGGTCCCTTCCAAATCATTCTATGATATGATAATGTACAGACGTGGATTTTTTTGATCTAAGAATCCAAAATGGCATCCAGTCTATAGTCTCTCTGAACAACTAAGAAGAATGTAAGAGCCTAGAAAAACTGAGGTTCTTATGAAGGAATTCTAACACAGGACTCTGAAGATTTAGAAATGTGAAAAACGCAACTTGAGCTAGTCTCACACTGAACTCATGTGAAATACAGGAATAGCTGTTTTGAAACTACCAAAACCCCAGAAATCACCTGTCTGATGAAGACAGTGCCCGTCAAGGACACCTACTGACTTCTTCTGACAGAATCACAGGTCTTTAGCTTTTCCCCCAGCACATCCGATTTACTCCTGTGTGAGAGAGTTATAAAATCTTCCACTGTACAGCACGAATGTGGCACACATGAGCTGTTTTTAAGATCTCCTAGGGAGTTAGTTTTTAAAGCACTGTTGTTATCGGAGAGAGAGCAAGAAAGAGACTTTTTTCTACCGTGTTTTCTTCTAGAATTACTTTGTGGCTTACTGGTATTCAATACTTTTAATCAATAATCTATTCGCTACTGCTTCAGTGGTAACATTTGCAGAGGACACAGGCAGGACGAGCAGCACTACAGCTCGCTCACAGCTGGTGTCCTGTCTATTGGCTGCAGCTGCTGATTGAGTCTATATTCTCTTGTAGTTGTTTTTTACATTACAAATTGGAAAGGTGGAGACTACCCAGCTCCTGTGGACTGAACAAGCAGTGTCATCATTAACAATACTGCATGACCCGCACTTTAAAGGTCCCAATTACTAGAAACTAAGAGTCTTTCACAGGAAAAGCTGGAACATCATCTGCTATCACATACTGCTTCAATGGACCAAATTTCTGTCATAACTACAGGGGATATTATCTTAAAGCAGGAGAAGCTAAATAATTAAAAAATAAAAATCCTGGGCATGACTGGAGGTGCTTCAGATTTCCACTGGAGTTACTAAGAACAGAATAATTTAATCTGCTAGGAATTTCTGTAGACAAGATCTCTTTGTTCCAGCTGAGACAGTCGTAAGGAAGCAGGAACACCCTGCTGAGTGGATCTGCCTACAGACAGAGACAGAGTCCAAAAGCCAGGGATAGACAGATTTAGGAAACAAATCACCACAAGCACCTTTGGAATCACTGTGTACTCTAAGGTCACCACAACCAAAGCAGATCTCAACTGGAGTTTCATTTGAAGTGTAAACTGGGAATCAATCTCAAAGATCATGACCTAATGTACCCACAGGCTGTTACGACTGCCATTCAGATGCCTTAACAACTTGCCAGGGCCACGCTCTAATAGAAGACTGCTCTATTTTCCCCACTTCACAGAAGGATTACATATTAATACTGAAAGGTCAATTACCTCTCCCTACAAGAAGGCACAGAATAAGAGTTCTTGCCATTAAAGGCCAGTTTCTGACACCCTCGCTAATGGTGGGTAGCACATTCAGGACATGATTAATGCCATTGATTTCCTCTCCAAAACCCAGCAGAGGGTGGGTAGGCTCCAGTTTTAATTGAAGTCCCAACTGGAGTAGAATTCACTATTTCCAAGATAATGCATATCTATATTGCAATTTTACCAATTACTGTAATTAGGGCACATCTCCTGAAAGTACCTCAAAGGTCAGGAGCGATGGGTACTGTAACAGCTATGACGTTGGTGCTGTGGACCATGCACCATTTCCCAGCATGAACAGTCCAGATTCACGTGTCCTATCTGCTCAGCAGGAATGCCCTTGTATCTTCCCTCCACTTGCAGTAAGGCTAATTACACACTTCTTTAAATCTTTGCAAATTGGTTTAACAGTATCATGATACTGTGACACTTTTTGGTATCAATATTGTGAGACTCAAAGGGAACTAGTCTCAAGTCTACGTCAAAAAGACAAAGAAGGAAGGAAATAACCCCTACCCAATCTGCTTTGCTTTAGGAGGTTCTGTGCTTTCCAGCAGCCCTATTCACTACAAAAAGGAGGAAAATAAGCTTAACAGTGGGACTCCATCACGCCTTTGCTGTGGGAGTAGGTCTGATCAGTTACTGTGTTCTCCTCCCCACTTCTAATTACTTTGTCCTAGTCCAACATCCACACCTTTTTTATCTGGTCAAGCTATATATAACCCATCTCCCAATTATACCAGAGCTCATTATACATAACAACAGCAGCAATAGCCTAAAGGATTATTTCCCTTCTCAGATCTGAAGCGTGCCCACTGCAGGGTTCTGTTTGGACGACACATCAGGTATAAAGAAAAGGGGGCACCTGGACAGAACGCCAGTTTGAGGGAAGGCCTTGAAGTATTTTTAAAGGAGATCAAACTCTGGAAGATATTCCCTTTGCTAGGTTTCATGATCTCTCTTAAATACTTTGTCTTGCTATTTAATGATTGGCGTGGTCCCAGGATGCAGCTGCCCTGTGGATCTCAGACCACAGCTCATTCTGAGCTAGATAAGGCTTAATTCATTAAATCCATTAAAAGCAGGGTCAGCACTAGAAGCAGACTGGGAGAAGCGGAGGAACCTAAAAGACCTATTGTGCCCCTAGCAGCCTGAGTCATTGAGAAAGGAAGCAGCTCCCCAGGGTATTAGCTAGAGCTGTACCTTCAGCTTCAGATACAAAGGTGTCTCTCAGCCAAAAAGCATCTGAAAAAAAAGCTCAGCCAAAAGGCGGCAATGGCATAGATCACTGCTGCCAGGTCTGTACAGGGTGCACACTTCCAAAACGGCAGAGATGACAGAAACACCTTTAGAAACAGACTGTCTGGTTGCCTGAGGTTTTGATGAAAGGGCAGGAGAAAGGATGAGGAAAGGTTTGTGATTCCAATGGAATCTGGAGAAGTGTTTCTCCTTTCTGCTCAGCATCAATTAGGTCTTGCCTGGGTTTAACTTGCAGCCAGCTGCTTTTAATCCAAAAATTAATTTCCTGTAGGCATTTTACTGCTGTGCATAACAAAGATTTTGCTTAGAAATGGCAGGAATGGACTCTGCATGGCAAAGGCTGGCTCTGCAGGGCTAAAATGAATTAAATGGCACAATAATTACATTTGTCCCTACAGTCAATCCTGGGGTCTTAATTTCGATGAGCTCCTACTGAAGTCAGAAACTTCTGCCCCAGAACAAATGAGGAAAGCCCCTAGGATGTGCAAGAACCCACAAGGAGGGGAGCACTCCTGGACCTAGTATTAACAAACGCAGAGGGACTAGTGGAGGACATTAGGGTTGGGGGCACCCTGGGCTGTAGTGATCATGAAAAAATAGAGTTCAGGATCACGGGTGCTGCACACAAAGCAGCAAGTAGGGTCACAACCCTGGACTTCAGGAGGGCAGACTTTGATCTCTTCAGGAAGCTGCTTGGGGAGATCTCGTGGGATAGGGCACTGGAAGGCAAAGGGGCTCACGAGAGCTGGCTGGTGTTCAAGGACCACTTCCTCCAAGCTCAAGATCGGTGCATCCCTAAGAGCAAGAAATCGGCCAAGGGATGCAGGGGGCCTGCCTGGCTAAGCAGGGAGCTTCTCAACAAGCTCAAATGGAAAAAGGAAGTTTATACTAAGTGGAAGAATGGCCTAATCCCTTGGGAGGACTATAAGAATGCCGCCAGAGCGTGCAGGGATGAAACGAGGAAAGCCAAGGCTGCCCTAGAACTCAGCCTGGCAAGGGATGTCAAGCTCAACAGGAAGGGCTTCTTCANGTGGCCACACTTAACCAGAGCACACAATCTATTGTTAATTTGACAATATCTGCCTTTTACTTACCTGTGAATATAACAGTGTTCAAGCTGGACTTTCCCCATAACTCCATGAAGTGAACCACATCCCCAAATCTGAGAGAGGGATGCCCAGTGAACACCACACATGGCTGCTTGAAGTCATTGCTGAAGTCTCCATGGATGCTGGGATAATGTTTCAGCTTGTTTGTCTGAATGAGCTGAAATAAAAACAAAAATCCAGACATTACAAACTTTTCATGCCTCCGTGCTCTGTAGTTCAGTGTGTTTATTTATATGAGATTATAAATATTCTCCAGTTTATTTCTGATTCATCGCAGAGTCCCTTCCTGCATATCCCCTAGATTTTCCAACAGATTTAGTCATGACCGTCCTAAATGTTATGAAAAGGAAGTCAGAGTTTGGGGCCAGGTGCCTCCAAGTCCTTGCTCCCATTTCTCTGGTACCAGCAGCATGGTAACTGAGAGGAAACTCTGCAAACATTCCCTGCTTACAGTTTCCTGGAGTGAGCGGCATGCTCAGCTGCCAAATTCAAAATAAGCTACTTTTTTCCCTATTTGCCATGTCTACAAAGAGCTCTGGGCACCTATGTTGAGCCTGGTTTTCTTGCCATCACAGAAGTACCAGACAATTTTGCCTTCAGCAGTTTGTTGCTGTCAGTTTCATCGGTATAACGGGTCCACACAAAGTCAAGTCCCCGGAAAAAACATATGAAAGAACAGAATGACTTGTGTTTCCTTAACTATCGCTGAAACTAGTAATAACAATGAACTAAGAGCAGTAAGTCCTTGTCACTAGAGCTGTCAAATAGAGTGTAATCAACTATGCATGTGGAAGAGATTTCTTTACCAAGACGGGGGATTTTGCTTATCAAGGAACTTTCTGAAGAAGAATTTTGCTTTATTTCTCTCGCCAGTTTTCTAATCTGCAAAGCAAGATTCAGCTTAAAAAGTAATGTAATAGACTAGTCTGCTAAGGACTGCCATGCAATGTTTTGCAAGTATTTTTTTGACAGGTATATGCTTCCATCCCCAGCCTCAAAATAGCTGTAAATACAGTTTTCTTAAAAAGTATGCAATTTAACACAAAGAAATCACACACTGAACAACTAAGAACATACACGGAAATAAAAAGCATGAAAGAGGGGAGCGGTACTTTCTTTGTCAGCCTGTTTTTAAAGGAACTGGGACTGTTCATCAAAGATCTCTCCATACGTTGCTGTCTCCTGCCAGGCAACACTGCTCAAAATATAGAATTTTCATACACAGGGTTCAGCAACACGTTTCTGCATCTGTTGTGCCGTGGAGCCCCAGATGACACGACTAATTAGCCAACAGCACGCTCTTCACTACATGTCATAAGGTGATGCGTGTGCGTCGTGCCTTTCTAGCAGAAAACCCTGCCACTCAGGATGTTTCTCTGCATCGTAACATATTTGATTTTCAAAAGAGGAATGAAGAAAGAACATTACGATAAGCAACTCTTCTGGTCTCTCAAAACTGTAATTTATCTTACCAGATTCTCTTTTACTTGTTACTTTTTACCATGGTAGATCTAACTCAAGATAGCGTGCCTACATGGAAATGAACAGAAAGCTGAGAATTCTGATGCATCTTTAAGCCTCTTAACAACTTACGCACAACAAAGCACTTCAGAACTTAAGGCTATTACACAATTAGGTTCTTAATTGAATTTAGCCCCATTAAACAATAGTATCAACCCTACTCAGCATCTAGCTACCACCACCTAAAGATATGTTTTGGTGCTAAAACAGGCAACGTACAAACTTACCCTCAATACCCCTTCAATAATAGAAAGTTGGCTGCCCATAGGTGCCAATATTTATCTTTCTCCTTTGCTTCCTTGAGTTTGGTCTCCTTGGAGTTCCCAACAGCAAATATTTTGCTGCGATTTTGCATTTGACTTCCCCTGTTTAAAACTGATGTGCAATACCTGGATGGCTGGGAGGGAACAGGATTGGGGTTTGATGTACATTGGAAACACATTGAAACATAGCCCGTTATTTCCATGTGGATCCTTGGATCACGGAGAAAGTAGCTAGGGCACTGCACTTTCTGCAGCTTACTAATAACATCAAATTCCTATTTAATCTTCAAGAGGGAAATTTGAAAAAAAACATCCACTGACTGCTCTGGCAGTTAATACGCGCTGAATCTTGAAAACATTTCTGCAATTAAGACTGGTAAAGACTTCTGATTAACACATCTGGAGCGCAATATTTAGAATCTAAACATAGCTTCAGTAATAAAAAGTGTAATTTAGCAGACAATGGGCAAAACAAATTTGATCTCATAAAACACTGGCATTTAAAAGAATGGGTAGGAAATGGCCCCATAAAGCTCTTCCCTGATTTTTTTGAGGGAAGCCAAAAGCCTCAAAACTGAAGTTGCAAAAGCAGTTTCAATTGAGTAAACTGGAAGAAGGGGGACAATTTCTACTTCAAATATTAAATGGGATACCTAACATTCCAGGGCAAAACTTCGTCAGGGACCAGCAGGTAGGAAAGTGAAAGACTTTTCTACAGCTCGCATTTATGTTACACACTTCGGAAAATCACAAACTCTTCTTCCAGCATCCTGTTTCACAGGTTCCTTAGGATTATATCTATCTGTACCCAGAATTCAAACCTTTGCTAAGATGCGAGAGCAGCACTCTTACGTGCAAAAGCATTCTCAACAGCCTGTTTCACAGCTATACCTATACAAATGTTCATTGCTTATAACCATAAAACATTCTCTTCACAGCATTAAGAAAGCCTCAAATCCCTTCCTATTACTTTGTAGAGAGACATAGGATCTCTAATCCAGTTTTCAGGACCGTGGGTTTTGTTTGCGTGGGGTTTTTAATTATTTGGGTTTTATTTACAGCAACAAAACACCCAGTGTAATGCTGGGGTGCACTGCCTCTGCCTGGGGGGGTGCTAACTCAGGAGGGAAAAGGGACACATGTTGAATCCTCAGCACCACGTCCTGAGGTGTGGTCATTTTCTTTTTTCATCTTTTTTTTTCATCTCGGAAGATCATTTATGATAAGCCTCCTGAAGCTCCATACCTTAGCTCACGGTCTCTGATTCTCACAGCTAGGTGAGAATAGCAACGGTGAAAGGCTACAAAAACAAGTTTAGAAACGTTCTACTCACTCCAGTGATAAAGCAGCTGGTAGAT
The DNA here is from genome assembly GCA_013400135.1 of Rhinoptilus africanus. Taxonomy (NCBI): domain Eukaryota; kingdom Metazoa; phylum Chordata; class Aves; order Charadriiformes; family Glareolidae; genus Rhinoptilus; species Rhinoptilus africanus. The sequence continues at coordinate 35,101 of VXBO01004953.1, forward strand.
TTTAGTATCTCGAGCAGTCTTTTCTAATTACCCAATCAAAAATATATGGAGCTGAACTTGCATAACAAGTTCAACAAAATTTCACAAATCATTAAGGGGACTAAACTTGTAATGATTTGTACAAGTCTTTTATACCTACAGATGAGATGGGCTGTATAAGCCCAACAGTCCTTACCCTGTCAGATCTTCACCCTGTACCAAGCCGGGGCCAAACCCAATGCCTGGCATTCAGCCAACCCGCATTTTCCAAACGGGACCGATTTCTGGGAACTAGAAGCAACATTCAGAGCATCTTTCGACGGAAAGAACCATTATTGACTGAAAGCTTAAGAGATAGAGGATGGTAAAGTACTGAACCGAGACTGAGGAGAGCTGTGTTTTTTTAAAATCCCCAATGGTTGTGCTTCCCTTTAAAGCGGTAGACTTGATTTACAGGGTTAGCAACTGCTGCTATAAACAGGATAAATCTCCAGAGCCTTTGTGTACCCTTTATTGAAGTGAGCCAAAATACACTGCTATTCACTCTGTTTTCTGCATCCAGAATTTTGAGCAGACGCGGTTCTTATCAATGAGTGAGTGATGCATTTATTACTTCACCTCCCTCACTCCCTTCATAAGCCCAGCACTAACAGGGGCCTAATTCAATATAATACTATAAGACAAAACATAATACTATACAATCACCTGGTTCCAGGTATTTATTGCTTTGAATGGGATACGCAGGAACTGGTATATGGAGGAGGAAAGAAAAGATGAAGAAGACAAATGCCGGTATTTAAGACCACAGAATCAATATTACTCCCACCCTGGCTATTTTCAGTCAGAAAAAGAGGCTTTTCCTAGCCATTTTTCTTAGGTGTTGCTAACAGAATCCTTAATAAGAGGACAGCAAATCCAAATTCTTCCTCCACTATCAAATACTGATCGATATAAATTACACCTCAAATTTTTCTGTTGTGGACATTTAGAGAAGTCTAGATTCACTTATCTTACAGCCTGAAATTGTCTCTGTAAAGATCGAGCGGAAAGGAAAAGGAGTGAAAGCTTCTCGTTTTGCCTTGCTGGAACAATTCAGCTGTTCGTTTATGAAGCCTCTGCCTCCACAAAGGGATGGTGCGTAGTGTACAACCCACGGCTGGGGGGACGGTGAATTCCTCAGCTGTGGCTTGGTTAGGATGGGACATTCCCACGTGCACAAGGAATCCCGTAAAACATCACAAGCTGGTTCTGGGATACCAGACTAATGTTTCTAAACAAAACACATTACGGAATTATGCTCCACAGCATTTCAGCTGGGCAGTGCGGAGCTTAAATCTAAGCCTATTTAGATCCTAGAATATAACTGATACAGTGCCTAGGAGTTGAAAGCCGCCCTCTCCCTCAGCCAGCCCGCTAGATTCACAAACATTTGGAAACTCCAGTTTTTAACTTTGCAGGGGCTTCCAACGTTAGGTCAGTTTGAGCTCCTTCTCCTCTCTTCCCTATCACAATAAGTGCTGGTGAAAAACTGAATCGCCCCTTCTAAGCATAAGTGAAAGTGATCCACAGAGCGATCCATCTCTTCCATGACTGTTTCCCCACTTCATTTCCTCACTTTTCCTCCAGAGAAATGGCTGTCTGAACTATAGAATTCCTGCTCCCGATCCTAATCCCCTCCAACAGAGTCACAGCAACTCTTACCCCAGCGATCACAGAAAAATGCCTTTACAAAGAAGCTCTTTAAGCTTCTCCAGTGCTAAAATGCCGCAGATGAGACTTCAAAAGCTTGTGCAAGAATCTGGACACTCCATTCATATTAACTTTAGTAGGAATTGATGTCGAAATCCGTTCCTACAAGCCTGAAGCACTTTAGCCCACATTCCTTGCTCATAACACAGGGAAAGTATAATCCTTGTTCACTCGGAATGGATGTTAGGACACAAATTGCCACCCCAAAAAACTGTACGCAGTGATTGCGTGGGAGGAGATATGATGAGCACCTACTATTACACTAAAGCAGAAGTAACAAGGAGGGAGTAGAAGTGCTTTGGGCTCTCTGCAGAGCTGAACAGCGTGTCTGGTTCTATTCAGCAAAGCAGAACAAGGAATTAGTTCAAAACAGGTAAATAAATCATAAACCTGGAAAACTTCCATACAAAGAGAATGAGAAAGCTTCCAACAACTTATAGAGAGGAGAGTAAGATGAAATAAAAATAATAATTTTAAAGAAGATAAAGATAATTTTATTTATCCTCTTGTAACAATAACAAAAGGATAGTTAAATGAAATGCAAAATACAATCATAACTGATCAAAGGAAATAAATGCTCTTTTATACTATGCATCGGGCACCACTGGAACTCATTGCTGCGAGAGACTACATCAACAACTTGCAGGTTTTTTTGCTCTGTTTGTTTTTTAAACCTTCCTGTTTATACAACGAATTTCAGGACCAGACAGCATGCCGGGCTGGATGTGTTCCGTAGATAATGAGAAGCTTATTTCCTGGCCTGGCCTGGCCCTTTCTGATGTATCATGCCAGGGATGTTATTAATGCTTGCTAATAACTAAAAGGCATGTCCGAGTAATTCCCTGTTTTCTTCCAACAACTGAGCAGCTAAGCACATCTTTTCATGATGGGCAATTTCTGTATAGGTTACATTGCACAAGCCTACCATTACTTTGAAAAAAGTAGGACAATTCCCCACTAACAACCTATCCAATAGAAATGATCATTCAGTGGTTGTTTCTGATACTCATTAAAAATTCCCTTAAGTGCTAGCAAGCAGAGCTCCGGACGGTGGGGTTGTAGTCACAGATTTAGAAAAAGAGATTTTACCTAAGACAAAAGGCTGGCTGCTCACTAAGGCTCTAACTTAGTACCTGGGAGCCTGGAGTCCGAGTCCTTGCTCCCTCCTAGACTGACGTTGTGGCCACAGACAGGTTACTCAGGCCAGGTCTGCATTAAGACCATTTTGCTTGGTAAAATTCCACCAAAACATCACAGTAGCTGAGCCTACTGTGGCTATTCTGCACAGGCATAACAGGGTTTCTGCCAAGGAATAATACATTTGTTAAAGACTGTATTGAAAAGAGGTTATATAGAGGTTTCACATCATACGAGTTACATACACAGTGTCAGCTGCAAGATTTTGTCCCTCTTCTGTTTACGTTGTTTGTTCCAATTCCATATTTCACAGAAGAAAAAGAAACCCAGCTTCTCTCCCATGCCTTAGAAACAGCGTGACAGCGTTAAACCACAACCAGCTGTAGGTATCACTAAACCTGGAATGCAGCCCAAGGCAGCCGAGAATGGCAGGAGTGAAAACATGAGTGTCACCTAGAGGACAGCAAGAAGGAATCAAAGGCAGGTGCTGAGCACAGGGTACCTGATGTGGACATCTTGGTGCTGGGCTGGTGAGCACAGGATTCTGACATGCCAGTCATCTACAGAAATCTCAATATGCTTTAATTGTTTAAAACCAAACTAAACCAAACCATGCATCTTACAGAACGGAAAGGCGCAATCCAATCTGGCATTCTCAAGCGTGTCTGAACTTCAGTGATTTATGACCCTCAGAAAAGCACTAAATGAAACAGCAGCCTCGGTCTTTCTTTGCCTGGGTATCGCTTTGTTTTGGGTTTGCTACTAAGCCAGGCTTTTGAGAGAGTCTTGCTCTATGCCTAGGGCCGCTGCCTCGCACCGTACAAACTGGTTTTGCAAAACAGACAGCATGTATCAGGAATTAGCAATGAAGAGACCCATGTAGTCCACCATGGGGTGGGGCTAATGCAGGTTCCTCCACTTCCCAGCGTTTATACAGCAGCTCTGAGTGCACACCCGAACACCCAATCTCAGCTGTGTCAGACGACTTAGGGTGACATGTGCAGTACTTACTTCAGATGGCAGCTGAGCGCTGAAATGCCTAAAGGCTACAGCCATTTCATAGTTTGGAAGCCACAAAGATGTGCACACTCAATACGTTGTGTCATTTAGCACATTTAAGGCAACCCTTAGGCAAAAATGTAAGAAGCCTAAGAATGGCTTCCCATCAGTGATGTCTATGGGCCTAGATAAAGCTGTTTGTGCATCTCATGATAAAATGTCCCCAGCTTTGTAGGTCATAACTTGCATGATTTGGTCTCATCAAGCAAAGCCTGTACCTGTAACAGGCACGTTACTCCCTCTGTGCACTGCATTTTGTTGTAAGGCAACTGGTCTGTTATCCACTGCTGTGAGTCCTTTCCTAGATAATTACCTTGATCTACACATGAAGCACAGAGGAATGTCTCAACAGCTGAACAATAATTTGGCAAAATCTCATTATCAACAGGCCCCTGGAGAATATAAAATGTCCTAAAAATTAGAGGACACAGTTATCACTCTATAAACACAAAGACCCATCATATAAGATGGGTTAATTAATCCAGGCTTTGACAGCTGCATGTTTGGCTCCTCATTTTTGGAAGGGCTTTCACTTACACGTGCCAGTTCCAGTGCACATTGTGAACTAAAATTTCGAACCAATGTCTTTGGTACACGGGCTGTCAGTGAAACCAAAGACACTGTGGATCAACAAGGACACCCCAGAAAGCAGAAACGCAGTGGAAATTAGAAAGCATAGCCAGCAGCATGGCTACAGAGTCTTGTACTCAGAGATCAGGCTTTGGAATTGATTTACCAGTGTGAATTAATTTTTTGGTTACAAAAAAAGTGGTGAAAAGGTGGCTTTCCCTGCAGTCTGCATTATTCTTGGTAACCGATTACACATAATTCACTGTGCATCCTGCTTGAAATGCATTCAAGCATCTGGAAAGAGTGAAGGCTTCTGGTCAGATCCTACTTCCAACAATGCCTTTGAAGCACCTACATCCGTAGATAGATACGATGACCAATGGCAATTTCCAGAACAAGTCCCTGGATGGCACATCTCAGAGGAAAAAGAAAAAAAAAAAGCCTGAAAAAGCATTTAAGCTCTGGACTCTTACACCTGCAATGGCCACTCTGCACATCTTATCAAACAGCTTTGACCACAGGAACTAAAAGGGCCAGTTTTCTGAGACTGCATGCCCCCAGTGGCTCGCTGTTCCACAGGAGGAGGATTTAGCCAAAAGTCTTTCTCAGTCTCACATTTCTTACTTTCCTAGCCTGCCTCTCATTTACTTCAGTGGGAAATCTACCTGTTCCCAGTGGAGGAAGTAACATATTTCTTTTCTTGATACGTGAGATGAGTTATACCACTTTTATTTTATGTCTGGTTGGCTAAAACTTCCCCTCAAATCATTATTCCGTTGCAATAATTTTGATCCCCTCAACATATTGCAGGGAGATCCCCCCCCAAAGATAGGAACCTTATTCTTCTTTGCTTCACTAAGGTACTAGTTCAAGTAATTTCATTCAAAATTCCCAATGACAGCACTCACTGCTGCAAGCCTGAACTTTTTTATACCAAACCTCTCTTTCAAGATACCACTTCTCCTGCAGCACACAACATGGTGCCTATTCCAGCTCGGGAGGGAGAAGCTGGGATGACTAAGCCGTCTCTGATAACAAGCTTTTAGTGTTACAGACTTTGAAATAAACTGCTTGGACAAAGGGAATATTCGTGGTTGCAGTCTGATAAGAGCAAACATTCAACCATGTGTATGCCAGATAGCCCTCTGCGGGGGAAGAAGTAAAACAGGCGAGCATATGTAAGTTATATGTTGAAATAAACATCATGGTATCTTTTGAGTTGAGGGAACACCATCATCATTCCTCCCCCACGCTCCCAAATTAATAACAGAAAGCAAAGGAAAAAAACCCCAACTTGGATGAATAATGACAAAACACTATTAAATAGCTGTAGAAACGTTCAGCAGAAAAACAACAGGCACTCAGGAGTGTGTTCCAGAAACCCACTCTGTGATCTTAGCAAACAGCAAGACCATGGTTTACTTACCTCAGCATGGGGAAAAGGAGGTTCTGGAAGATACACCTTTGTTTGTTTGTTATGACACAACCTTTAAAAGAAAAGGAAAACAAGCTGGGTTAGAGAGCTGCAGAACATCCCGCGGTATCTGCTGCCATCTACTGTTTAACTTCTTTTGGAGAAAGCCATTTGGTATCTGTGGCATCAGGTGCAAAACCACCGATTTGTTTTGTTACTTCCAGTCTTTCTGCTTAGAAGACCAACACCTACAGGACACAACAACTCAGCCGTAGCGAGATCACTTACAGAAGGTGCGAGACAGCTGCAGTGATTTTGTACACACTACTTGTACACACTACGTAACAGAACTCCTCTGCTGTCAGAGAGTAATTTGTACCTTAACACCCACACCATTCTATAGTCCAGACCTCAGCAGTTTTTGCAAAGCCACATCACCTGTCATGAGAAAAATTCCAATTGCCTCATCCCACTTCTCAGCAATGACTCGGTCCTTTTGTTCATTATAGTCTAATTCCCTTATGCAATTTCTTAATGTAGCTACAGTGTTGGTAAACTGCCTCTCACCATGGCATAACGCTCACTGTTACTTGCTATTTTACGTCAATCACTTATTTTTGAAACATAAATATCGAAAGCTGTTGACTAGCTCTAGCCAGATTCCCGGTTCACCCTATTACAGCAGTTAAAAAAAGATATTTGTCAGAGGCCTGTGTGATGTTACAATTATCTGTAGTGACACTGTCCTGTGGCTTTTTCTGGGAAACACTACCCGTCTCATACCTTCTTCGCTTTATTATAAAGCAATTAAGCCTGGGTCAAACTAAATATGATAAAGTCTAAGAGATACTAAGAGCAGGACATTTCTTTTATCTGACTAAAAAGTAGAATTGGAAGGCTGGAATCCCTGAATTTCAACCCCAGTTCTGAGCCCAAACCTCTATTTTACAGATGTTTAACCTCTGCCGCCATTTCTACCTAAGAAAAACATTCACCTTACACACAAGTGTTTGGAGACCAGCTAATGTTGGGTTTGACTTTTTAATATAAGCCACTACAGCAAAGTAGAATTCAAAAACACGATGTCTGAACACTTGGGTGTCTGAATTGTGCCAGCGAGACACAGCAGATAAAACGATCCAACCGGCACACGTAACATTCCTGCTACTTTGGCAGCAATATCTAACCCAAAGGATTACGACAACAGGAACTATGCAGCTACCACCTCAGCTGCTACTGAAACGAAATCCCCATGTAAGTATGAACAAAACAATTGTTTAACTATAAACTATATGAGTCAACACACCCCAGTGAGTACACTGACATCTGGCCAGGACACCAAGGCTTGATTTTCCTACTTTTGCTGAAAGAACGTGATTAAAATTCACCAGATTTCATTCCTCTCTACAGTTCTTCCGAGGGATCAATTCACTTAAGATTTCCGGGACCTCTCTTTTCTTTCCTGAACTCCAGACTTAAAAAAATCTGGAAGAAAGCAAGACAAAGCTAATTTACCCTATTTAACAATCTAGAGCACCTCACAGTTTGTTAGAATTTAGTGTTTGGGTTCTTCTTTCCATGACTCAGAATCACAGGATGGTTGAGGTTGGAAGGGACCTTAAAGCCCACCCAGTGCCACCCCCTGCCCTGGGCAGGGACACCTCCCACCAGCCCAGGTTGCTCCAAGCCCCGTCCAACCTGGCCTTGAACCCCTCCAGGGATGGGGCAGCCACAGCTTCTCTGGGCAACCTGGGAGAGGGGCTCACCACCCTGAGTGAAAATTTTCTTCCTAACATCTAACCTAAATCTCCCCTCTTCCAGTTTGAAGCCATTCCCCCTCTTCCTATCACTTCATGCCCTTGTAAGAAGTCCCTCTCCAGCTTTCTTGTAGACCTCCTTCAGATACTGGAAAGCTGCTATGAGGTCTCCCCGGAGCCTTCTCTTCTCCAGGCTGAACAGCCCCAACTCTGTCTGTCTTCGTAGGAGAGGTGCTCCAGCCCTCGGATCACCTTCATGGCCCGATCATCTCCCTTCGTGGAGATCACCTGGTCCAACCCCCTGCTCAAGCATTGTCAGCTATAGCGGATCATCCAGGACTGTGTCCAGTTGGGTTTTGGTGTCTCTGTAAATGGAGACTCCACAACCCGTCTGCACAACCTCTTCCAGTGTTTGACCACACTCACAGTAAAAAAGTGTGGGTTTTTTTGTTCAGAAATTTAACGTGTTTTAATTTGTGCCTCCTGCTCTGTCATGGACATTACTGATAAGAGTCTGGCTCCCTCATCCTCATTTCCTCCCATCAGGTATTTGTACACATTGGTAAGATCCCCTCGAGCCTTCTGTTCTCCAGGCTGAAGAGTCCCATCTCTCTCAGCCAATCCTCATCTGCAAGATCATCTTTGTGGCCTTGTGCTGGCCTCACTCCAGTAAGCCCATGTCCTTCTTGTACTGGGAACACCAGAACGAGCACCAGCACTCTCCATGTAGCCTCACCAGTGCTGAGCAGAGAAGGATCCTCTTCCCTGACCTGCTGGCAGTGCTCTGCCTAATGTAGCCCAGGATGCACTGGCCTTTTTTTGCCATGAAAACAAATTGCTGGCTGAGCAAAATTAAGCCTGAAAAATCTATTTTGTTTATACAGGGACAGCATAGTGTTGGGGGCACTGGGTAAGACGTGCAAACAGGCACAACTAAAATTCACTGAAGTCAAGTACATAATTTAATCATCACTGCAAGTACCAAAAAGCACAGATTATTCGAGTTTGTATGTTCTATAGGAAGCAACGCTTCCCTAATTATAGAACATCTACTTACACACGCACACACCCCCCCTTGTGACTCAAGAAACGTGTTCACAATTCTAATCCAGTAGAATATGTCAAGTAGAGATAACCTGCATGTATCTATTTACCATAGCCAAGTGTGTGAATTGAGGCTGATGAAGCAGCCCTTTAACACCTACCATTCAGCAAATATCTGGGAGAACTCGAGGGAGCTGTTGGCAACAGGTGAGATGAAATAAAAAGGGACATTGGAGAGTCCGGCAGAGTCAATATACTGATACAGGCACTCCAGCAGATCGTATATTACTCCAGAGGGGTAACAGGGAACCAGCACATTTCCTCCATTCCGGACAGTCATAGCTAAGGGAGAAAGAAAGTAAAAATCAATTAACAGGGTTTATATTTAAACTTTTTAATAGAATTCCTTTAATGCAAATGTTACATGAGGTATAGGCAGAACATGAATTAGCCGAACACATCATGTCTATACATTGGGAGGAACACTTCTGATTATTAAATACCTTTACTTACTGCCTTCGCCAGGCTTAGCGGAGCAAACGATTACGGTCATTAGCTGGGAGGGCACATAACAGACTGAGCACACGTAAAACTCCTGACACGAGAGGGCGGCCTTGCACTGGCACTTGAGAATAAATGAGTGACGCAAAACACCTTCCCGTCAAGATAAACCCTGCTCCATCTATTAGCTGTCCACCAGAGGGGAGGGACAAGAGTTCACAGGTCTCAGCTGAATGCATGACACATGGTAAACTGTTCTGCACTCATTTTCAGAGCTCTAGATACATGGCTGAGGACTTGGTTATTTCAAACAGCTCTCCAAGCTTAGAAGGGGGTAGGGGAGTGTTTCTCCTTAAAACCTCTAAATATTTCTGCCCTTTCAATATAATAACAATTAAAAACCTCTATGAATTGTAGACAGCACAGGACTAGAGAAAAAGAAGGAAAATCAAAAAGAAAAGCAGGTTTACTCTGTACTCAAGACAGATGTTGAGTACAACAACAAAAGCATGTACAGAGCAAACATTTTGTTCTTTTGGCAGAACGAATTACAAAAATCCTGTACCTTATGGGAAAGTGGAAATACCGTGTCCAGCTCCCTAAGCAATTGCTTCCTCCCTAGGATTACATCTGTGGTCGTGGGGTAAAACCATCTACTGATGTTAATTGCAGTGCAGCAGCAGTAACATTATGCATCAAGGCATTACACAAAAAGCTGTGAAAGAGCCTGAAAACGCATATATTACACCCCACCATAATCACTTCCTTGACTTCAATTTATTGACAAGCTTTGATGGGGTACAGATTTAGCACATTAAGGGTTTTTTTGCCCCACCTAAATGCTCAAGGAAGATTTTTATGGTTGAATGTTTAAAGGTTTTATGGACTCTAGGGAAATGCACACTCTGTAGTAGGATTTTTCACATGCATTTAGGTGCTTAACTTTTTTTAGCAGTCGGTGCCTATTACACGCTGCTCTCAACAACAACTGCTGGTCAAAGACACCTTCGGTATTAGAGTTATAATATAAATGCAGGGTATGTAGTGGATTTATTGCCTAGGTTTTATCCAAGTCGCATACAAACTATACCATCAAAATATTTGTGAATATGAATAGCAATACTTTACATTTGCCTAGAACTTTAGATATTACCAAACATCCCAGCAATGTGTTACGTTATCCCTCCTACATGGGTTAAGTCTAAACTACCCCATCTGTAAACAGGATGTGAAGAGAGGAATGAGGAGATTTAGAATGATATTTTCAAAGGCATCTGGGGGCTGAAAGTTAAGCCTCTGGCTCCAGGACCAGAATTTGCATCGCTCTGTTATGCACCCAAAAATTCTGCCAAGAGGAAAGATAAGTACCTATATCCACCGCAGCCGCAATGCTGCGTGGGGCAGAGACAGAGGATGCAGAGTACAGGGCGCGTTAGCCATCAGAGGAAAATGCTCAGGAAAGGGGTATGTCTGCCGCTCTGTCGCTGCTCTGAACGAAGATACAGGCTGAAACACCAAGGTGTGTGCCTACACGAAACCGGCTCCTTCTTTCCATCGGGCACCAGCTAGCTTCACCCTGGGAAGACCAATGGCTCCCTCCTGCCTTTGAAGAGGCAGGAGGAAAAGCTCTCACCTAATGATGGGCCCGTTAAAGTACTGGTCCAAGCCATGAAAAATGTGAGTTTCATTCCTAAGCCTTAGAGTTTGAATTCACAGCTCTCCCTTCCCTGCAGCCATTGGCTTGCTATGGGAACCTCAAGCCTCTTCTGTTGAAAACAACCAGAAGTTCAAGATTCTTGGGGCCACAGAGAAAATAATGGAGGGTAGGTTCTTGGAGCAGACACCAGCTTGAGTTTCTGTCCCCAGGCAAACTACAGAGCTGGTTATCAATAATTAATGTAATATCACACTCCAGGGAGTGCAGCACTCTTCCAGACAGCTGCCTGATCCACTAGGCCACGGAGCCAGGGTTGCTGGCCTCTTCAATCTCACGTTCCTGGTGGCACAGTGACGCACCTTGGAAACTAGCCCAGGACAGGAAAGGACAGCAATGCACACAGCTATCCCACCACTGACAAGGCTCTGTGTGACAGCTTTTTGGTTTAGAATACACGTACTCAGTTCCTCGGTGCAAGTTGATTTGTATGTGCTGTGGTCAGCACAGCTGGACACAACTTCTTGAGGGTGCTCTTAAGCGGTTCCATTAAGGGATGGAGAATTTACCTCCCAGCTTCAGCAAAACAGGGATGAGAACCATCACAAGCATCTTGCTTTCCGTGCAAGCAGCAGGTCCAATCTGGCTCTCTGCACCACTACAGCAACTTTCTATAGTTGTCAGTAAGAGGACACGTATATTTGAAAGCTGTTTAAAGCCCAATTTATCTCTGTGACTGATGGATGCGCTCTCTTGATAAAAGTTGTATAATAATCTTGGCATTTCAAATTTAGTCTCCTTCAGTAGCTCCATAACAAGTTGTTCAATTTACGACTCACAATGAGATACTTGCTTTTCGAACAGCTGCCACCACAAGGTCAAGTTGGCACCTGAAAAGCAAACTGTGCTCTTTTCTGCTTTATATAAACACACGCACACACACAGAAAGGCACAACCGCACATGCACACAAAATATCACCAAATGTCCCTACAGACAGTCTGGCAATTTTGCTGATGATGCCCAAGGCAATGTAAAAATACAATTGCTTTTCTCGAGCTGCAGAGTGCTGGTGCTGCAGTGCTGAGCACAGAAAAGGGTTTGGGCTGAACTGAGAGAACCTGGAGACGTGACAAGGCATGGTTTCGGTGCTGCACACACAATGCAGAGAGGAAATCATGCATGTGACTGGGGAATAATGGGAATCAGCGTCTACAATTCTACATGCTGGGATGAAAACGGAGATCAAGGTGAAATTTTCACACTTCCATTTCTGTGCCTCACAATACTTGCTCACAGACATGCCCTCACCTCATGATACACATTTGTGCTCCGTTCCCAGTGTCTGCTTTAGAGTTTTTACCTATTGTACTCTCAGCTTCTTGTGAAGTCCCCGGAACATTTTGGAAACGGGAAAAACATACGAAAACTATTGTGCTCAGCTTACCTACTCTATTGCTTTTCCCAGTAACCTATTGCTTTTGGGACTTCTGTAGTCATTTGAAAGAAAACTGATTCACTGTTTTCTTCTCCTGATGTTGGGTATATGTGTAAATGCTGCTGGTGTCATGTAAAAGACAGCCCTACTGCTGCATTATTTATAGAGTTATTTAATTTCTTCAAGTTGCTGTTTTTTTTGCAAATACCACTCAAATTGCAGATTCTTACAATGGCATTATTTTAAGCACATGTCTTCCTTTGGTCTTTATTAATCTTCCAATTTCTCTGAGTTTGTCTCATTCAAGATAGAAGCTGGCTTGAAGGCCTTCTGCAAAACCCTCAAAATAGTTCAGACTGTTTCTGTAAACCAGAACAACTTGTGCGGATAAACACCCACCTGTACCTACATATGTAACACATTTATTTATATGTGTTCATCTTTTGGATTTTGCTTTGGCCCAAGCTACATCTCTAAGACTCTGTACCATTTTTAAAAGCATTTTAATTAACAACAGTCTCATTCTTGTTTACTCAGCATACAGCTGTTGCAGTTCAAGACACCAGTGACCACCGAGGTGCTTGCTGGAGCACATTTGCAGCAGAGTTGGCAGCAGGGCAACAGGTACCGCTCCTCGGCCTCTCCAGTATAAAATCTAACATTTCAGCTCAGACGTGCTTTCTTGGTGATTTAAGGTAAGATGATGTGATCATGCTACCATCTGTCGGGGGACAGAGAAGGGCAGCACACCTGGATCTAGCACAACAAGGTCGCCAAAGCTTATCTGCGACAGCTCATAGGGTAACCAAATTAACAATGCTTAAAAACAACAAAAACACTGTCTGCAATACACACACCCGCATAAACACATGCATCGCTCAGTGAAGGAAGTCACAGGTGCTAAGAATTAACACAGCTTCAAGGGGAGGTTGAACCAGTTCCTGGAGGAGAAATCCCCTGAACATTACTAACTACACAAAAGCCATGTCTGATTCAGGAAATCCCTGAAATAAAAACACTTGAAGACTATGAGTTTATGAGGGAAAAGCATCATATAATCTCACCCTGTTCTACTCTTCTCTAGTCATCTACTCATGGCCCCTGTTGGAGCCAGGATGTTGGCAGAGAGGATCTATAGTATAACCCGTGATTATGATCCTTATAAAATGCCAAATCACACTCNTATACTCTTCTCTAGGTATCTACTCATGGCCCCTGCTGGAGCCAGGATGTTGGCCATGATTATAATTCTTATAAAATGCCAAATCACACTCTATTAATAGGTATTTACACTACATGGAACCATTCCCACCCTGTAACTTCTCTTTTCGTATAAACAAAACCCAATCTCCATATAAATTTACCTTGTACATCCCACAACAGGACCTGTGACTCCTGTTTGAACTGAAACATGTCCCAGACAGGGATATCTGATTTTGATTTAGAGGTGGTGGGTGACAGAGGAATCTACCACATCCTTTGTATGATCTGCCTTCCACTACCATGGCAGTCTCCTACTGGGACTGTGGGACAGCACATAGTATTCAGCATCTGTGAATATGCACAAGGATTTTTAAATGGGAAAAAAACCCCAAAGTACTGCGTTTTTTTCTTCTTCAAGGGTATACATGAAAATTAAGACTAAGAATTTGCACTTCAGTTCTGTTCTCAGCCTTATTCTGCAACCTTGGGTAAGCCACCAAAATACTACAGCTAAAATTTCTCCCAGGTGTGTAATGGGAACCAGAGCACGCGCTTACAGTGAGGATTCCCTGCTTTAGTCTTCTAATGTCTTTTGATAATCTTTGTAACAATCCTCCTATCGCGTTTAGTCTTCTTGGTAAAAAACAGTTAGTTTCAAATAAAGGGAAGATCTCTGATAAAAGAACAGGGAATATACAGCAGGACAGACATGAGCATGTGGTTTGATGACAGAAGGGTGAGAGCACAGAGGAACTGAGGCGGGGGAAGGGGAGAGAGAACAGCACTGGATGTGACATTCCAAACAGGCTGGAAAATGCTGCCATTCACACTGATATCAAAGCTTTGCAATTATCAGCTTTTCCAGCTGTGAAAGCGTCTGATTAGGTTTTATATTTCTGGGGTCTATAAATATATCTTGATGTATTTTTTTAAACAGAGATTGTGCTGTTTGCTTTTGATATATTTAAAAATCAGGTGTAAGAAGGGAAGCAGATGTGCTTGTTTTCAAAACCGAAAGTCATAAAAAAGCACGTAAAGATTTTACACTGGCTGATATACAGGAAGGAAACAGTAATATTTCAGCTGGGAACAATATCCAAAACCAAGGCAACACATAGTCTGTTGGCAGCTAAGCAACGTACTTAGCAAACCAAGAGCAGCAGATGATTAAATCTCATTATACCTGTTCCATTCCAAAACATTTTAGGTGCAACTTGTGTCTCTCCAAGCACTTACTGTATTAATGACATCAGGAGCATATCGTAAAATCTAAACAGCTAGTTTTATGCCAGAAGCTATAGCTGGACAACTTACTCAATTCCAGGAATCTCAGAATTATTTCCCACCCAAAGCAATGAATAAGATGATAAAATAGTCGTCTTTCAACGACCTACCCAAGTTGCTGCAGAACTCTCCTACCATCCCATCTGGGTTAGCAGTAGGGATTTGTGTGAGACCCGTCAGGATGAGAACATCGCTGTTTTTAAGAGAAGCCTGGTCCATGGGCTGAAACAGAGCACAGTGAAACAAAATGAGTAACGTGAGACTTCGAACAGAGGTTTCTGCTCTGTACCAAGAGGACTGCCAATACGTAACAGAAGCAGTGACCAAGAAGGGGAACACATGGAACACTTTAAACTTAACATCCCTCCATCTGTGGAAATGTAGCTGGAGTTAATAAAAACACATACAACTGTTTACCTGTATTCTACAGCCCAAACAAACAACAGAACTGTAATCGGATCCATCTCAAAGTAGTCTCCATAGACTAATCATTTCATGGCCTTAGGAGCTGAACACTGAAAAGACAATAATTTGCCGAGGATGCGGCAGTGCACTCAGGAAGGGTTTAACACTTGCATTCCTATCTCTGCCTGCACTAGTTCCCAACTCGCTTCCCTTTGAAAATCAAAGTGTCAGCTTTGATTTCCAGGGGAAGCTGTCTATAGGGGGCAGGTACCATTTTCCTCAACCTTTCAGTGGATTCTCTTTGGAAGAGGTGAGATCAGCAAAGGACTTTGGGCTTGAAGCTCTCAATTTTGTGTATGAATCTGAATGCCACACTAGGCTCTCCCTTGACTGTGAAGTCTGCTCTTCTGCCTGCAGTATTACAACCATGACTTTCAAATACTCATTACAGATTCTTTGCACAGGTCTTTTCAGAAGTCTGTTCTCGTGAAATGATAAATGGCTGCTGCTGGTAGAAAAGAGAAATTGGTTTAGATTCCTTATTATGTTTATTTATCTAAGAAATAATCGCTTACATATTAAGTTTTTTAAATGTAGCTGTAATACCAGGCCAAACAGACAGGTATTTCCTGAAAAGCCTGAAAACAGGTGAAAAATCATATATTCAACTGCACAAAAACCCCACCAAACCCTGCCCCCCCAAAAAGCAGTGCTCCCAATGAAACACCAGAGGTAAAATAACAGAGCAAATATTACTTAGCTTACCAGTCTCCCCTAGCGATTCAGATTAGCACTATGACCTCCTCCAATACCTTTCTCTGAAGCCTGTGCTAGAAGCTAAGGTATGTCAAAGTGAAATAAATGTCTTCACTGGGCTACGACCTCAGATCTGCTGGGCCTGCAGTGTATGCTGTACTGACGACCTACAGCCATAGGTACAATCCTAGGTTATGTGGTTGAAGTGCTGCAGGTAGCTATCACAAACATCTATCCGTGCCATATTTGCTTCCTGGGGCACAGCAGAGTTTACATCTGCACTGTCTTTCATGGAATCACAGAGCTGCCTGGGTTGGAAGGGACCTTTCAGATCATCGTGTCCAACCATCAATCTAACTCTTGACAAAACCCATCACTAAACCGTGTCTCTAAGCACTATGTCTACCCATCTTTTCAATACCTCCAGGGGTGGTGCCTCGACTACTATCCCGTGGCTCACAGATGAAGCAGAGGGACTGACAATTAAATGGTTCAAGGAAACAGTGTGGCAACTCAGCCACTGGCAGCAGTCTAATACTAAAGCAAACATGGCTTCTGCCTCGACTGTGCATAAAGGCTTATGCTTTTTTCATTGAGGTCAATCATTTGACATGTTTTATAATGGCATTTTATTAAAGCAGAATGAAAACGCATACCCACTTCTCTCTATTAGCAAGCAGAGAGTAGATACTCAGAAATTATACTTAAGTGTGACCTGATACTAAATATATATTCTTGATACTCAAAATTTAGCATAATCCAATCTTGAGAAGGCAAAATCTCCTTCTCTCTCTGCAGATGCAGTACAGTTATGGTGAAAAGTTAACTTTTAACTTCGCCGTGGGCTGGGCTGCACTTCCCACAGCTACCGTTCAAGTGAAGGCGGGCAACTGCAGCCAGGTATTTCACGGTTATTTATTCTCAGCAGACCCTCTGCTGTCTCACCAACCAGGAAAGATTTCTACCCGAAGAGACTGATGAAGAGATTTCCTATACTGAACTCAGAAGACCACTACACACTTAATTCCCTTGCTCACAGTCTGTCAGTCCCACTCTTAAGTAGTTGAGAAAGACCTTGCTCCATTAAACACACAAGGGAATTTCATATCAACTTTGACAGAAGTTTACACTGTGTACCACCTTCTAGGACCTGACCTGGTGTATGAGATTTATTGCAATCTCTGACTCTCCATAGCGTGTCTGTGAAAATGAAATGCCAATAATGCAATAAAAAATAATATCGAATCTGCCTGTGATAATGTACATAATGATTATACCATATTAGATACGCATAATTTCAGCTGCTATTGCACTGAGAGGACTTGCATTGATTTTTGTGGGTTAATGTAAAGAATATGTCTTAAAAGGCTTTTAGTGACATGTCTGAACCTGTGCTGTCAACTCCTCTTCTCCACTTCAGTGGCAACGGTGTCAATTCTAGCCTCAGTAGAGGGCGAGGCAAAATTTTCAATAGAAACCATCTGCCAGAAGGCAGAAGTACAAGGAACAACTAATGGTGCCAGACCAAACTCTCAAACCAACCCTTTAAAGCTCTTGAGTTATTTTCAGCAGCTATGAATACAGTCTTGCTGAACCCTTCACTCGCGTGTCCTACAGACCCGCTGAGGATTTCATAAGATATTCCTGCTGCTGCATCCAAGATCTGCCCAAGAGCCAGCACTCACTGCTCCCAGTTTCAGCTAATCTGTACCTGGGCCATGTCTAAGCTAAGCTAACTGCCTCACTTCCTATCTGTTGTTAATAGAGATGGACGTTAATGGTGTTAATAGCGATTATTATAGATGTACCGTAACTCTCTGCTGATTATAGATGTAACCTAGATGTAACTTAAAATTTCAAGAAAAATTTAAGTCATAATTTCTATCAAAGAAGCAATCTCACTCTCATCCCACAACTGCTAATTCCCACCCATGCTGCCATCTCCACTATGTCAGCACTCAAATCCCAGTGCTGGCAGAAGGGAGAAGGAGGGAAGGACTGGGTGGGGGCCTAGTTTCGGTTAGGTGAGATGAACCTTATCCTGTTTGCATCTTGAGAGAGGGGAAATGCTTTCCAGGCTGTTACTATGTATGTTAGACAAGATGTAAGAGGAAGAAGCATTTTTCCATTTGTATGTCCAAATAATGTATCTTATCACCCTCAACAAACAACAACCTGATGAGAGCCTGGTCAACTGATGCCCATTTTTACTAATTACAGGGGAAGTTCCAGAAGTCTGAAAAAGTGCAAAGGTTTTACTATTATTTGAAAAGCTCTGGATATGTATTTACTGAAAACATATGCTGATTAACTGGATATCATTTTTAAAACAAAACGCAGTGACTGTTTTCATACAGCGTTAAAAGACAGGAATTTCATTACGACTGCTCACCATGATTCTATGGAGAAACAGGTCAGACAAACAACTTTTCACTCCGATGAAGAAGTGCGGATTTGTTGAACACCATTTTGACTCTGTGCCACTCAAGATACGGTTATCATTACATAATGTCTGTCAAACGTCAAACAGATGAAGAGCTGGTTGGCAGCTCACAAAAACCACCAGTCAGTTCAGAATGACTGGGTGGGGGTTGGACGAGATGATCTCCAGAGGTCCCTTCCAACGCCCATTCTGTGAATCTCCATAATGTAGGAGCCTGTACTGGTGTTCACAGGGGCAAAAATATGCATTGTCTTCAACAACCCTCTGGAAGCAATGATGATGTCTGGTAACATTTGTGATGTGGTAAATAACAAAAAAAGGGCAAACTCAATGCAATTTCAACTCCCTGGTAAGCTATTCCTTCAAACTATGTCTTAGTATAAAATAATACGAAGTGCAATGGATTATATGCTAAAAAATTAGACTCTCAGAGAGCCCGTGGGACAAGCAACACTGTCGTCTAACTAATAGCACAGATTTCACATCTTGTTAGCAAACAGAGCAGGTCCCTGGGGTTTCAAGCAGGCTTGCAGTACATCTTCCTGCACTTGTTAAAGCTGGAACTGCCCTGTCTAACTGCCACCGCTTCTCCTGCAGGTTGCAGCAAGCGAGGGCAGATCTGCTGCATGGGCTGATCTCTTACCAGGCAATTCATCCACGCACCATTCCCTGCCATTGGGAGGCAATTTCCTTAAAAACAAGGACTTTACCAGAAGTTTCTAGAGAAATGTTCACCTCTGGAAAATGTAACTTGATAAACTGAATCACCATTTCATGTAAATGAAAACACTCTCAGTTACCAAACTATTACTTTCTCTATTTCTCTAAGTTTCTCCTCACAGAAATACTCCATTCATATATTGTCAAATACTGCTGCTGCTCCTTCACGAGAAGGTGATGAAAAAGCATAACCCAGGCCAGTGTGAGGCTGATGAGAAAAAGGGATTTAGAGAGTCTGATGCTTTTCATGTAGCCAAGTACAGCCATACTATTAAGGATGGTTTATCTATTGTAGTTGTTCAGCTCCCGAGATCAAGCTTTTAAATGAAGGATGCTCAGAAGCAAAGCTCTTTAGAAGATACTCACCTTGGGGGAAATTACTTACTGATCATGAGCCTGACACATTTTCTAAATTATTTTTAAATACCTCCTGTTAATATTGCTTTTAACTATTTTGACAACTTCTGAAGCATACAGTACTGCAAACTTCAAGCCATTCTTCACACTAAGAATTTATGGATCTAGAGAGAATTAATTTACTGGAAATTACATCTACAGCACTATAAAGACTTTGCCCTTAGCAGAGCAGGGTGGAAAAGTTGGCAGCCAGTTAGCTATCATTTCTCCCGAGGAAGGATGTTTCAGAAGTGATATAGAAGCAGTCTGTGAACTGTCTGTAAAGACTCTTTGGTGAAATATGGATTTTAAAAAAAGTCACTAATGCTCTATTGTTTAACTCTGTTGAAAATTTCCTATTTAAGGTGAAGGAGAATTTCCCAGCTGGTGAGTAAGTTAACATTAATAATTGATAACAAAGAATTTTGGTTGTCTTTCCCTAGTAATTGTTGCTACCTGTCCGCTTACCAGGGTAGTATGTCTTCTCAATGCCCGTTAAGTCTAGCCAATTGCTAACAGAGGTACCTCAATGCAGCTTCTTTATTACACCTGATCCCACCTGGAATAAGCCCCTCTATTTTCTTTTAGCAAAGACACTTCCCCCCATAGAAGACTAACGAAAGTCAGAGGTTGTACCTGAGGGTGTGTTGTAAGTAGAGAAGATCCTGAAACATAGGAAACCTTTTCATAGTGCGACTGGATAATCCAATTGGAACTTCCAAGAGCGTAGCCTGAGCTGAGAGGGGTGACCTGCACAGCACCAAACAGCTCCTGGAACACACAGCAAGAGACAATAACTTGAGCGAGTCCTCGAGAGAAGTCAAACCAGGTAATTTTATCACTGGTAATATCAATTTTTAAGTAGTTCTGGTTTTATTTACCCATGTTTTATTAGGATAAATGCTCTGAGAAAAGCTAGGGCCTTCATGAAGTCTCTCTTCCGTGTGAATTCTATGGCATCTAACTGAGTTCACACCAAACCATAACTCTAAATGGAGACCAGGGTCTTGATCCTCTGCCTGCCTTGGCTGTATTGAAGAAGCTTCTAGGCGCTTTACATCTTTCAAGAGTCTATACTTCCTTAGTCAAATTTTAGTGATATTAGCCAGCAGGAGAGGAGGAAAGACAAGTGGTTCTGTAATGGTATAAAACTCTGTTTGGGTTACACATTTTGCTGTGGAAAACGTAAACTTAACTTCAAGCTCACTCACTTTGTAACTTTCTGTCTCTCTAAATGCTCTCTGCTGGTGATTTAGAAACAACACCCTGCAAACTCAATCCGAATTTCAGCTTCAGCTCTGAGCATGAGCAACCTGACAGTTGTCTCCTTTAGAAAGTGTATTGCTTTATCTGTACACAGGAATGTGTTATACTTGTTTTGAGAAAGGAAAATAAGCCTCCGTGTGTACCTCACTAATGTGGTCCACTTTCTGGTTACTGAATAATAGAATAAGCATCTGATTCATGCAATCCTAATGATTTTTCTAGTATCCCAATACATATTTGGAACCTTTGCAGAACAAAACAGGGTCTCCATCTGTCAGAGTGCGTAAACCAAGGCTCCAGATTCTACTGATATGCAGACGTGAAAAGCGGACCACAAACCATTCTTGATGCTGCCATGTTTTGGGTTAACTGACTAATTAGGTCTGATTATTTTAAAAGTTTGCTTTGGGAAGAGATAAAATATGCTCTAGAAACGTCTCTTTTTTTCCCAGTAACTATAAAAGAATGATTGGCTTGGATGCACAGATCTAAAATTATATGAGATACATCCACTGTGAGTATAGTCGAAAATGAACAGTAACCACCCGTGGATACGGAAGCAGTCCAAATGCCCTCAACCTGTCCAGTTGCTAGACGAGGCTGCAGCTATTATTTATGTCAGCAGCCACATTAGTGGGTCTTTTTTCACCAGCTGTAATGCAGCACCTCGCAAACCTAAATCCACCAAATTCAGTACGTAGCACCACTGGTTACTGTCTCAAACTGTCTTAACAGTAGTCTCAAAACCTCGGTGGCTCACTGCTTAAGAAAATGAAGCAAATAAAGAGCTTTGGGTACAAAACTCACTTTAATCCATCTTTTTTTTTCTTAGGGCCCTGAGCAAAATAGCAGCCCACATGCTGCCTACAAGCCCAGTGTATCTACAGACTACTGAACTGTTTCAGTTCATTCTAGAAAGTACACTGGACTATAGTCAAGAAATGTTAGCTGGGAACCCTGGGAAAGGAGTGTTTGAAGTTCAGGTCGAACCATTAGGTTTTGTTTACAATCCCTAATTTGCTGTCTAAAAGAAAGTGGAGGCTAAAGCACTCAAAAGACTCCCAGAAGTGAGATACAGTAACTCAGAAGGGGATGTGGCTTACAGACAGAGAGGATACATTCATTTGGTACATCCTCCCAGCTCTCAGTGGGCCAGCCATCAACTCCAAATTTGCAGGTATGCTGCCTTAAAATTGGCCTCCCCGAGGAAGAGGGGAAACAAATGGATACTCCCTGATTTCATCAAACAAGAACTCTTCCTGGGAGGCAGACCGAGGGACATCCAATATATCTTCTCTTGTTTTCCTAGGCGAGGGTAACTAGATCATACATGGGGGAAAATAGGAAAGGAGGAGCATTTCCTGAGAAAAGCTGGGAAACAACAAGTTGTTACTGTTGACCTGAGGAAAGGACAGCTTTACAGGTACTCACAATTTTCTGAGAATACCCCACCAGCTGGATCTTACTGAGCGCAGCATTCACTTCTGGCATGGTGTAGCACTTCCTCCACATAGACACCTCCACCGCATCCTTCAGAGGGGCAGGCAGCAATCTGCAAAGATCAACAGGGTGCGGGCAGTTTCAGAACTTCCCATTTATCTTCTCCAGATCTTTGATTTTTCTCTTTTTTTCTTTTTATTTTAAATATGCCTGGTGCTTCAAAGTGAGGAGCAAGACTTTCTGCCTGTTGAGGACCCAAACCATGCTGCCCATTTTGCCTCACCCCAAAGACTCCTCTCCTTCAGCTCTCTATGTTGCTGTTCCTGTTCAGCCCTTTCATCAAAGAAGTAGCTCTGATGAAGGTGTTATAGCAACTTTTGTGGTATTTTCACCACGGATGAAAGATGTTGGCTGATCTGACATGTCAACGTGAAATGCACCACGGGAATTGATAGAGATGACTGGAATCTTGGATCAGTGTCTCTTTTGCATATCCTAAGAATCTGAAAACAAAAGTAAGGCCCAATCTTGTGATTAAATGACAAGAACCAGACCATGGACAAAGGCTGGCTCTGCTCTCATTTTTGTCACCAGTGTCTTGCAGGAACACATGCCCCTGCATCTACGCTTCTTTGCCTTCAACTCAGACACCCCACTTGCCTTCAGAGTGCACTGGCAAGGATACATTAGCTGACGCTGCAGAGCTCTATGAAATCCCCTACACGGAAGTATTTAAGATGTTTTACACCAAAGTAAAATCCATCCATTCTGCTCTTCGCAGACATTGCAAGTTAGCTGGACGGCGTTGTCAAGGGAAGAAGTGAACTGTAATGTCACAGCCTGCAAAAGAGATGCCTAACTTCTGGGAAATAAATCTTCCTTAGCAACATGAACTGAGGCAGGAAGCAGCACAGCTGCCAAATGCATAAGAAGAATAGGATTTTTTTTTTTATATATTAAACCAATGCTAAATCAAAGGCTAATTCAAACCAATTTCCAAAGATTTATGGAAATTGGTCAAGTTTCTTTGATCAATTTGTTTAAAGGAATTTAATTTATTGTTATATCTACTAGGTCAGTGAACTCCTCCATAATTTAAGATACTGAAGAAAGGATTAAGGCCAGCTATTGCCAAGACGGCTGTACAGGTCCAGCACGATAACTGTAATTCCAGCACATGCTGGCTGAAAGCATACTGCGCTTAAGGAAACAAACAAAGCCTTCAAGGTCTTTTTTGGGAAGTCATAAGCAACAAAAGGCCAAACAATGTGGATAGTTGTCCACCATTGCACTGAAGCAAATTGCCTGTAAAAGCCTTTAACCTACCATAAGAAGCATTTAGTGTTGGATGCTTTCAGGAACTTCTCTTCTGGGAAGCGGAGAATATATCTCCAGGTAATGGAGAAAAGTGGGGAATTGTCCTTGGTGTTTGAAGTAAGTTTCTATTAGCCTTTACTCTGTGGCTACACTGTAAATATACTCTGATCCCTAACGGAGACCAGTGGCACCAGCGTCCAGTGGGTTCATTCTTTGCCAAGTGGCACACAGAGACGAGGCCTGCTGGCTCCTCAGATGTGGCCCAGCTGGCACTCAGCCTGTCACCTACGCTTTTAAAATTTGGAAAGGAAGTTACTAGAGGATATTGGAGAGTCTGGAGTGAATCTACTAAGACTACAGCAACATCCTATTATGGATCACCTCATGCCAACCAGATTTATGTGGGCAGATGTCAGGACAACCAACCTACAGCCACAAACAGGAAGGTATTTTGAAGCAGCATGGTCCAGTGGTCAGTATACAGAATTTATGCTTAAGAAACTCAGAGGCTTGTGTTCTTAACAGGGCATCTGCAGAGACAGCCCCTCCTGTTCAATGCAAAGGATAAAGAAAAGCCAATTTCCCAGAAAGCCAGCCATATCCCGGGCTGCATCAAGAGCAGCGTGGCCAGCAGGGCCAGGGAGGGGACTCTCCCCCTCTGCTCTGCTCTCCTGAGACCCCACCTGGAGCTCTGCCTCCAGCTCTGGAGCCCCTGCTACAGGAAAGATCTGGACGGGCTGGAAGGTGTCCAGAGAAGGGCCACGAGNTATATGACTTAACACCCTCTTGTTGGAAGGGAGAGGAGGATGGCAGTACCCAACTAAATCAGAATCCTGGCCCCTCTTGTCCACGACTCTAAGGAAACAGCCTTTTCAGACAAGATGTAAGAAATCATCAAACAGGTATTTGGCAGAGTCTCTTTCATAAGGCAAACTTCCTCTTTAGCCCCCTGAATCCTAATCAGCATGAAAGATATCCTGGTTGAGCATCTATACAGCTTCCATGAGATTGCTCATTTAAAATAAAAACCAATGGTAATAAAACTTGCTAAGCAATTAGTTCAGACTGGATTTGATAATGGAAAAACGTAAGCCACTGTAATGAACTTCTTATATTTTATACAGTATTTGCATTTAAAATGCTTCAATGCTTTATCTAATGAAGATGATAATACTTTGTGTTTTATACTAACTATTCAGAGTAGAACTAGCTGAACTGTAAAGCAGTAATGGTGATTGATCAGCCTGAAAAATTAAAGTTAGGCTCAGAAGTAATAAGTATTCTGTTCTAGCAACAGCCAGGTATTCAAAAAAAAAATCCACCAAGGATCACATTTTCTTAAATAACGGATGTCACTCCAACCCTGCATGTGCTATTAGCCAGGTGTTAATTTGTGGATCAGTAGATGTTTGCTCACATGCTGTAATAATCAGTTCCATTCACGCTTGCATGATACTTGTCACCAGGAATCTCAAAACACTTTGCAAACATTAATTAAGTCCCTGTATACCCTCTATGGTAGATAGGAGCTCCATTTTACAGAAGCACAGGGAGCTGAAGGGGGGAACTTGGAGCACAGGTGGGGCACAGTTGGAAAAGGAGTTTAGATTTGTCCCCCTCTTCCATCTCACAGACAACACTGGTTCATACCAGCCTCCAAGCAGAGTTTATGATATGTAGACTTATGTTACTAAACAGCTGCAGGGATACTAGTTATATTTTGCTATCTCCCCTAGCACAGCATTTCATTGCTCTGTCTCATATTTGGGCAAGGTGTGCATTTTCCTTGTGAAAGTTAACGGACCTGCCATCTGATGAAGGTTCCCAACAACACAGGAAATTGTGGCAGTGCCCTGTGCTCTACAGAGGTCTTCTTTGTGGCACAGAAGGGTTGGTCTTGCCTCTCCCCAGAGGTGGGTTCTTATACCTTCCTCCTACCTCCCTCGGTACCCCACAACAGCTATGTAATAGTACCAAGGAGGAAGTGTCAACGCTATGGTACTTCCCAAGCAATATAAGACAGAAAATTGTATTTTGAACAAAGCTCCAACAAAAAGACTCTAGCCTTCTACAGGAGTTGGATCAGAACAAAGATCACCTCTCTGTGTTCGCCTCCGGAATAGTCAGCAGCTCACAAAGTGCTAGATAGCGCTTTTTCTAAAATACGACCACTAGGAAAGTGACATTAAACGAGCTCCTAGATATATGATCCTCCTTTAAACCATGCATACAAAACACATGCAGTAGTGTGACGAGAATAACAGCTCCAGTGCTCTCTTTTCACATCACTCTGAGCTTCAGGAATGGTTCTGGTCGGGCCAGCGGACTCCAGAATTTTTAAAAAATCACTATTCTGATGAGAGTATACGTCAACCAGCACAAAATCCTGATCAACTTTATTGTCTTTACTTTTGCTTTACATCTGTGTTTTACTTGCCCCCTTCAGAAGAGCGAGAGTTATAGTGCTGAGATAAGACCACTCCTGTGCTCAGCAGGGGCGTACAATATATAGGTAAACATATGTTAATTTGGATTTTTAATTTCTTTTCTTTCTGATATTGGGAAATGTCAAGACTACTTTTATAATGTATGAAATAATTCATTTTTAGTAAACCTTTAAATCAAGCCATATTAATAACAAGGAATAGAAAATGGGAGATCAATTAAAAATGCACAAACTAGCTTTTAAAAATAACTTTCTAATTAACCAGCCTTATCTTTAATATGTGCTAAAAACTAAACTGTCTCCTCCATAGAACATGTTGTGCACCTAAAGTTGTTTTTATTTTGAAAGCAAGCATTATCAGCAATTATAAACTGTATGGATAATTTTTAGATTTCAATGCTTTCAAAAGTTTAGATGTAGAAGAACTCAATTTTGACCACCTTGTTTTTACGTATAGATGAGATAATGGACATGGAGCTAACTAACCTTTTTAATTCTAATTACAATTTGTTTCTAAGCTTTGAAAGAAAGCAAAAAAACACCTCTGTTGTCCAAGTGTAAAAGAGGCCGCAGCCCTGGGAAGAAAGGTAGCACTGCTCTGTGAGTGGTCACCAGTGACTTCCAACAGTTGTGTCTTGACTTTCTGAGCATTTCAGCAAACATGAGTGTAAATATAATTTTAAATTAGAATTATTCCAATACAATAAAATCAAGTTTAAATAGCTTGCTAATTTCAACAACTTTTAATGATGTCAACACAAAAATCTGCTGGTTTTATCTACTATCGTGGAGCTAAACTATGTGAGAGGAAATCAGGGGAGACTTTCGTGTTACCAAGTCTCTGTCCAAGAACCAAACTTGTGTGGTTGTTTAGAAGACCAACAATCTGCAAACAATTAAAGAAAGAACCGATGCAAGGAGTCACAGCTTTAAACCTCTTAGGCTTTTTTTTCTGCTTAATGGTAATAGCAAATCTCAAATGGTGGCAGCTGACCCATCATTACAGTGAATTCTAAATGTCCGTTAGAGTTTTAGGAGAGTCGCCCTTTCCCGGTGGCTTGTTCCTCACCTCTGTACCTCCTTGTTCTTCCACATGGAGGCAGACTGAGCCTTTGGCACACGTTCAATGGAATTCACCAGTTCTTCCATGAGAAGTCTGAAAAGACATCATAACATAAATTAGTATGGCGGCCTTTCACACAGGAGAGAACTTTGTCCCAAATGTTTCCAAAATATCACACAAAACGTAACACAATTAGGCAGTTTTAAAGAGGGGTTCTTCCCACAGAGGCATCACAGCAATTACCCCTCGCCAGTACTGCCCCTGTTTCTCCACTGAGTGTTCCAGCCTCAAGCTAGTCCGATTCTGCCTGCCTGCCTGCGACAGCAGAGGATCTGGCCCACTGGGTTATGAGTTATTTGGAAAGTTGCAGGACAAGAGGAACTCCCAAATCTCTCTCCTGCTGCGCAAGATGATTTCTTCATTACTGACTGCTTGTCAAATGGACTGAGACAAAATATATGATGAAAACTCATTAGATGATGCCTCTTTATCACTTAAAGAAGCCAAGCACATTGTCAGTGTCAGTACTCTCCTCATGTACAAATGCACAATGCAGCACTTGAGACAGAAAAATATGTTAGGCATTAAAAATTGGCACTGTAGATTTCACTGCCCCAAACTAAACAGCATTTGTAATTGTATGCATGCTTCCCCTTGAAGGTAGGAAGTGACAGATGTTAACTGCAGGAGAACAGCACCTGGCATTACTTGGGGTAGGGAGAACCACACCGGTGTACTCTCAAACAAGACTATGCTTGTTATCTTCAGCTACGGGCCAGCAATACCCCAGAGGTCTACCACCAGTTCATATTTATACAATTCTTTTCTCCTACAAGGGCCTTCAGTTTCTGTTTGGTTTTACACAAAGGGAGAATTACTCTGGCGTGGAAAGTTTGCACAGGATCTTTAACAGACAAAGATTCCTGCCCTGAAGTGCTTACAGAGTAGTTCAGATACCATGGCCTAATCTGCTTTCTAATTATTGAACACGGCAGCTGTCCTGCATGAGAGATACACCCAGCACAAGTCCAGTTAGACTTCATCGAGGGCCCAACCTGCAGCCATTGGTATTGACTTATCCAATCAACAGACAACTTTGTCAGAAAAGACTGCCAGATTTGATGACCAACTATTAAGTTTTTGACTGCACTGTCAGGTCTTACATTTCCTACTTCAGTCTCATATTCCTGCTCTTTTTCTTAGTTCTTCTCCTTGGATTTCAGAGCTTATGTATCTCAACTGTCAACTGGGATGAAGCTGGCTTAAATGCCCTTCTATGGTGTGGAGCAAAGTGTGATTATATGAATTTCAAATGCTGAAAAACTACAAGGCAAAAATCTTAAAAGGCATTTATTGTTGAAAAGATTGGTGATTCCTCTTTTGTTTAAGGGGAGCGGAGAGGAGCAGGAGAGATCTCCGATTCATGGCTTTTGAAGGTCTGAAGTTGGCCATATGGTAATTGCTGCTCAAGGTGTCTCAGTCCACTCAAGATCTACTATCTCACCTCTACTGCCTGGACCAACAGAAAGCATCTGCTGTAAAAGTTGAAGGCAGATGGTTCCAGAGGTTGGGAAACATTGAGTTAACGCATTTGCAGCACTAAGGACTTGGCTGGCGTTCAGTTACTGCCTAAGAGCCTCTTCGGAACATTAGACACCACTCCTTTACCCAGATCGTCCTTTGCACCTTTTCCTTAGCAGTGATGAAAGAGGAGTAGAGAATATTAAGGGGCTTTTTACCTGCCAATTTGAACAGTGGGCTCAGTGGCATAGACTGTTCCAGTGAATCCCGTGTGCTCTGTGATATAGGGCAATGCCATCATGCAGTGATAGTTGGAGATCAAGATTACATCTACTGTGGAGAGGTCAAGCAGCTCAGTCTGAAAACAGCGGAAAGAGATAAGCAACATGTAACCCTTTCATGTAGTTTAAGCAATGGCAGAAAAACTTGGGGTTTTTTTTAAAAAAAACCCTTTATATTGCAGGAATGTAATCGGTTTACAAAAAAACCCATGTCTCAGCTCTTGCAAAGATTAATGTTTCCTTTAAATTAACAATACTTATTTAAAAGTCCCCTAAAATGATTTCCTTCTCAAATCTGACAAGGAAACCACGTACTGGGTTTCTCTGTCTTTCATGTAATTAAATGGCTGCTGCTAAGCGAGGCACGATGATTACACTTTTATCAAAGAACTGATGTGCGCGCTTCCTTAGGGAGGAACACTACGCAGACACCAAAACTTCTGTAGTAGAGAATTAGCAGGGTGTCTCCTATTTTTTATGTGACACACGGTACTGTATCCCAGGACAGTGAGAGAGGTGAATGTAGATTGTATTTATTCATATCCTTAAAATAATTCTCATATTTTCCCAAACTAAATGCTTGGTATCTTTATCATTCACATTTTCTACAGCAGGAGATTAAGCTCATTCATAGGATACAACAAAACAGATGGGTGGGTCCAATTTGTTTTGATGTGACAGTCAAGACAGCAGTTCAGAGAGTGAAAGAAGATTTCACACATTGTTAAAGGAATTTTAATTAGAAATATTTACTGGTAATGCTATAACACAAATGGTGTCAAGTCAGAAATTTACAAGATATATGACCTCTAACTCAGTTATTATAGAGCAGCTAATGGAATTCAACACTCATCAAGCACATATTATCTGATTACAAGGCTTGGTCCAGCAATTTGAATAAAAAAGGCAAGAAAGTAGGTCACTCGGCTTTTCAGAGGGCTGACACAGTGCTCTGGTGACAAGCTGCTTAACTCACAGCTAAGCGTTCATGGTTTCAGTCCATGATCACAGCTAATGTTGGAGGCATGATCTCCAAGCTGAGTACAGTAGGTGAAACACCATCCTCTGATTCATGACAGGGCACCCTTTTATCTTACTAAGCTTGCCAGGCAGAAATACACTCACTATGCGGGATCAAAGAGTCTGCTGACACCTGATCCTACCAGGCTGGTCCTTCAGGGCTTGGTTTTCAGCCCTGTTCAGACCATATGGAATCAAATGAGGATTCAGAAGCAGAATCAAATTCAGGACTCGGCCCTGAGCTGAATCCCAGCCCAGTGAGCCATCAGGAGGATACAGACTACCAGTTTCCAAGCTTAAGCATCACACATCTCAGCATCCCAAGCACCGACAGAGGCCGGGCAGTGACTGGCGGGAGAGCAGCCCTGGAGAAAAGGACTTGGGGGGGCTGGTAGGCGAGAGGCTCAACAGGAGCCGTCAGTGGGCACTTGCAGCCCAGAAAGCCAACCGTGTCCTGGGCTGCATCAAGAGCAGCGTGGCCAGCAGGGCCAGGGAGGGGACTCTCCCCCTCTGCTCCACTCTCCTGAGACCCCACCTGGAGCTCTGTGTCCAGCTCCGGAGGCCCTGCTACAGGAAAGATCTGGACGTGCTGGAAGGTGTCCAGAGAAGGGCCNTCCAACCCTGACAATTCTCTGATCCTAGAAGCATTTACTAACAGGATGAAAAGGGTATCAAAACCAAAATAAAGTAAAAGCCTCCCTGGGACTCGCAGCACTCTCACTAAAGGTGCCTATGAACTGAAGAGGTTTAAAAAGGTTTCCTGAATGTGAAGTGAGAGACCAGAAGGTTGCCAAGCAAAGGGAGGGCTGCACCCTGCACTCTGACATGTGGAAGTGTACTCTGCTGCCGAGACAGCCTTTTATCACCTTGTGGCTTCTGGATTACATTCAAAACTTGGCTTTCTTTGGCAATGGTGTTCCTGGAAGTGATACTGTGATTCTCAAACTAACTGTTTTTGCAGACAAGTTTCTTCAAAAGAAGTGGCGTGGAAGGAGACAAAGACGAAACCTCTTCCACACAAGCTCCTTCTCATACTGTGCTGCCAAACACCAGCAACATTTCTACCCTGCCATGACATCTGAACTCTCCTCCAGACAGGGGAGCCTGTGAAGCGAGAGATGCGAGCTGTGTATCACTAGCAGATCTGTTCCTCATGCTTGCAGAGAAGACTTGGCATCTGTTGGGAACTTTGTGAACCAAAGCATATGAGAGGCCAATTCTAAAGTCCCTGCAATGGTGACAGGCGCAGCTGGTTGCTGTCTTCTAGTTGTAACATGGACTGCTGGCAAACAGAGTTAGATTCAGTGATGACAGCACTATAATGAAGCAGCAACTCCCCATCAGTCATATTTAGAGCTACACATGAGGTTACTTTCCAGCCTAACAAAGTAACCAGAAAGCCTAGTTGAAGCACCCTGAACCCCAGCACAGCATCATTCCAGTGCACGGCCTTAATTCCAAAGGAAATCCAGAATATAAACTCCATTCTTCACAAGATCTGGGCCATAATGGCGCTTTCTAGGCATAGAGATCCTTCTGAGATCCTTCTTACATATCACTGTTCCACAGGACAGTATCCAGAAAGCACGCAAGAACCCAGAATTATTAGGGGGTTTTTTGGTGATTGGATTATATCCATTCCTGTTGGGGAAAACAAGCAAGTGTTGATATCACTTGCCAAAACTAGTACCAGAGCTGCCAACTTGCTTTGAAGAATCGAGATGATAAGAGTCAGAAGCTGCAAGAGGTGAGTTTTATGGAATCAACAGAAAGAAACACTATTGCCAGAACCCCAGCAATGTGACAACAACCTTCCAGAAGTGTTTTGTGCTTCCTGTCAACAAGGTCAGGCAGAAAGGAAAAAAAAAATCACTGCCCAAAAGCAATCGTCTCTATCTTTGAAAAGCAGAGAAAACATCCCAATGTGAAATGAAAGAACTGATGTTATCACAGTCCGAACACAGCTGAGGAAAGAGGATACTATTCCCAGACTATTCCCTATCATTCACCCCCACCACTGCTCAGCTTTTTACCTCTTCAGCCCTCCTACACACACTGTTAATCTGATCAGTCAGGTAAGCCCAGTTAATTCAAACATTTTCAGTACTCTTGCTTTCTTTTAAACCCAGGTATTCTTGAAAAAAACAGCTTGAGAAGCAGACACTTGCAGTTATGTCAGTGGATGCGAAGGTACAGTTCCTCCCTCAAAGAGGCAGTGATGAATAGCTAACAAAGCAACAAAACTTTTTAACCTAAATTTGCTGCCGGCAGAGCAGCACATCTGACTGCAGCCCAGCAGAACCAAACGGTGTTTTAACCACATGGTTGGCTCCCCAGGGGAGCTCCACCAGGCAGGTCATGCATCTGTGGTTAGAGACAAGCAGCTTTCCTTGTCTTCATTCACTGCCCTTATCTACATCAGCACATGTATCCTGTCATAATTGAGTCCAGCTCGGTTATATTGTCTTTGGAAGGCCCATAAAAAGGGACAGTCAAGTCTTATTCTTCTGTGAGATATTGATCTGCTCAAGGAGATCTTCCAGATCTCCCAAAACCATTGTTGAAAGGGGCTGTTTCCATCCTTTTTCCAGTGTCATAGATACTAGAGGCACCTTAACAACACAGAGGTTTTAGTAGTATTATTTACAGAGTAGTAATACATTAGCATGAATCTGATAATAATTACTTAGCCAGTTTCTTCCACATGATTGAATGGAGTCAGATTTTTCAGTACAGCTTTGAACAAACTCACCTCTGGTAAACAGAACTCAGGCACAGAGTCTACAAACACATGGCCAGAGCACTCCTTTAGTTCCTGTAAGAAAAGCACATCAACAGAGAAGACACAAAAATACAACACAGTGTTACTCCAATGCAGCAGATTTTGCACTTTCAAAACCTTTTCTTTATCACAGGTAATTTCAATTTCCAGACCGTTAGTACATTATGTTTACCCCCCTTCTAGATACAATTCGCTGTAAGCAGAACTGCTGAAATTGCTTTCATGCGAGATGCTGCTGCTTGGTACTTCAAGGGCTCAGATCCTCCTTAGGAGGAAGAGAGACGGCACTCTGGTAGGTAGGGAAAGAGACCCTGGTAACCACTGGCTAGTTTTGCTCGGGCCATGAAGGAGGTGCTGCCTGATGAAGCTCTGTTTTCTCTGCTCTTTCAACTGCAGATGTGTTGGCTGAGAAATCTCTAACAATACAAGTTGACTTTGTCTATCAGAGTCAGAAATAAAGTATGAAGAACTGAGAAGTGGGTCACTAAGACCACTCTTCATGGAACTGCTGCTCTCCGGACCTGGACAGTGTGCACAGCACCTTTATAGTGCCCTGGCTGTCTTACAAGTTTGAAATTTAGTTTTGGTTCCCAATAACATCAAACCTTTTCTGTCTTATTAGGAGCAGAATACAATTTTTAGCTCCTGCCTCAGAGCATTTGATGAAACAACTTTTGGGGATCTAAGCTCCACGCGGCATTTTTTGTTAGATTTATCTCTGCTGGATTTCTAGTTCTCTACTTTCTTCCTCTTTTTTCAAGGCTGACATTAGAAATCTTTGTCACATGAAAAGCCACTTTCTTCAGGATTATGTATGGAACAAAAATATTCCCAACTCTAGTTCTAATACACCTGACAGGCTACCTATCACCCACTCTGCCTCCTCTCGTGGATGCTTCTCATGCTTGTCCCAAAGCGAGCGGTCTCAGTCAGCTTCAGACTGACAGAATTAAAGATTGAATCCAATTCTTAATAATTACAGTGCACCTGCCAACTAATAACGAATGAGCAATTACATCTAGTGGCAGAAGTCTCCTAACCTCATCTCAAGGGAGTTCAAAATGATTAAAACTAGATCGCAGCAAATTTCAATGCCTCTCCAGGACTTAAGTTTTATAACTGTCATCCAGAGAGTGCTATAACAGGAATGTCCACCCGACATGATAAAACATCCCCCTTTGACTCCTTCCCTTGCCTTTTTCCAGCATGGGTCAAAGAATTTACCATTCCAAGCAGTTACAATGGTCAAGGTGAAGGTAAGAGATGCTGCCTTTGAATTTTTAACACGATTTCCATCAGCACTGTGCGAGTTTGAAGATTTCTCCTGAGCACACACTGTAGCAGCAGTACAGCAGAAATGTAAATACATTACATATAAAAATACATATTCTTTGGACAGAATGGAGCCCAAAGCTCTGAGACCAAGGCTGGGGTACAAAAGAAACAAATTCAAACTGGGGAATTCACACTGGGCAGCTCCATTCCTGTCGCTGAGCCTCTGTAGCTCTGGGACTGCCAGTTAGCATGTGCTTTGAATAGAGTTGTTACTATTTTACTAACAGAAATGCTGCCTATACAGTTTCTTTTGTCTCCAATGAGAAGAAAAATCAGGTCTTTAATCTATGATCTTCAGCTCCCTTGCCTGGAAAAATCAGATCAATCCATTTTGTCCACCTCAAAGTCCCCTACAAAAGCAACTATTATCACTGTTTTCCTTTAATGTTCACATAGTCAGAGAACAGTCTATTAAAACAGCATTTTCTCTACCGATACCTATTGCTGCACACATTTGAAATGTATCTGCCTATTTTACTAACATCTGATGTATTTTTGTGTTCATTGTTCTCCTATGGCAGATCAAGCTGGACGCTGCAGTGCCTAGTTTTGGTTGGAGCCCCAGATAAATTTTCCCTACAAAACTAATGTAATGAAAAGGGGAGGTGGGGGGGGGAAGAAAAATTCTGTGTCTGTCATGTAGCTGAGTAAGTCCTGTGTCTTAGAATTAGGAAGCTGGAGATAATATCCTCCCTGCTATGTCCAGCAGCAGAACACATGTTGATTTCAGAGGCCAAAGACATGCTTTTCCTATATAAGAGACCTCCCGTGGGTAAACCATTCACTTTCTTATAGTTCTCCTGCCTAAAAAAAGGGTATAATACCAACTTCATTTATAAGCATGCTACGAAGCTTTAGTGTCAGGAAAGTGAGGCTGTTGAATAAAAGGCGCTCTAAGAAGGCAAAGCACTATTATTTATGGAGCTCCATGAAATAAGAAAATATTCATAGTGACGATTTCTGCATTTTAAGAGGATTTTTTAAAAAGCTAGGCTACCTCTGAAGACTGAAAGCTTCAGAGTTGCTATTAGCATTTTGTTTCAAAACGTTCTGCTCTACAAGGACATCATGGCTGGTAAGGGTACACAGAGAAACCTTTGCGATGAGTCAGCATGGAAGTATTGTTCCTGCAGTGCAGGCTCCTAACCTGTCAGGTAGCTTTTTGCACAGCAAGAAAATTCTAACCATCAGTATAGTACCTTGTCCAGAAATGTGCTCCCGTCTTTCAAAACCCAACCAGGAAGTTTGGACAGCCTGGGGCTGCGGAAAGAGAAAAAAAATTTACTGCAATATGAATTATATCATTATCAGCAGCTAAGCATAGACCTTCTATTTGGTGTCATACAGGAAGAGAACACGATTTCTGTCTCAGGGAACTAACAATCTCAATAAAACAGACAGACAGTTTCACCGTGTTTAAGTGTTCGCTGAAATGACTTTTACAAATCATGATTATGACACTTATAAGTAAAAAGAGTAAGAGGACGACGCATGCAGGGAGTTTGATTTTAGTCATTTACAGTGAGAATTTCAAAAAGGCTTAATGCTGCTTGCGTTGCCCTGTGGTGAAACTGGCTGTATAAACAGAAGTTAGGGCAGCAAGAAACTCTATGCCTGAAACAATAGAAAAGCACCGTAAAACTGCTCTGGGACAGGAGACGACAGACAAATACCCTCATTAGTAATGTCAGGGAAAGACCAATGCTCTGGACTAAGTCATTTATAGACACAGACGTTGTGATTTTATATCCACATAAACCATGGTTTCATGCTCAGGTCTCACCCTGAAGACCCGCACCAAGAGCTGTACAGTGCATTTACCTGTGTTGGAAGGACAACAGGGCAAGGAGGTTTTCCTGTGAAATGCGTGTTTTAAGCTGGCAGGTCTGGTACCAGTCAGTAGCGGCAGGGCCTCTTTTTTAAATTGTTTCAAATGCAAATAAACTTCAAGGTGGATATTGTAACCCTGAGTTTACACTAGTAATTGCTGCAGCATTTCTTGCTACCATAAGTGAGAGACTTATTCACACTTCACAGTGACATTTGATTTTTGTGTGAGCCTACAAGTTAGTTCTAAAACCACTGTCTGCCCAGATTCAAGCACACCTACAGAAACCCAAAAAGGAAAAAGTTGAGGAAACAAGAATTGAAACAAGAATGGAACCCGCCTGGAATCAAGCCCTGTAACAACCTCGAATTTGGAGAAGGAACTCTAGAACTTGGTTGTAATGAAATCTGCAAGTGTTGTGCCCTAAGCTCTACAGACAGGCATGCTTGCAGGCTATAAGGGCTTTCAGATTTAAGTTCTTGAAAATCAGAAGTGATTCAAGGGCTCAGAGGAATGCTATGTTCAGACTAACATCAATATAAAAGAATAAATCCTATCCAGCACTCCAGAAAGTCACAAGGAAGGAAAAAAGGGAAATCTAAGACTCAAGGAGTGAAGACAGAAGGTAAGAGGTGAGAGCAGAAGGATACATCATTGAGAAGCTATGCCAGAGAAGTGCAACCCCTTTCGAGGATAAAACTCAGTCTGATGCAAGAAAAGCCGAGGTGGCTAAATGTACTCCCCACTGACACATTCAAAAGCACAATTTAAGAGCAGTATTTTGGAGACTGAAGGGGCTGAGTAGAATCGGTGCACAGACTGAAAGTGCTACGGAAAAAGTAGGGAAAAAGCAAGAACAAACCGTGTTATAAGATACACAACAATTTTGACAGATAAGGGAGGAGGGCACCGAAACCTTGGTTGGAAAGGACATCTGGAGGTCTGTAGTCCAGTGTCTCAAAGTCAGCATAAGATCAGGTCAGCCACAGCTTTATCCAGCCATGTCTTGCAAATCCCTGGAGCATGATGCTCTAGATCCTCTCTGGGGATGGGTGAAAGTGCTAAGAAAAAATTCATCACTGGTAGGCTAACGTCCAACCTGAGCCTCTCAAGACAAAGCAGATGTAGGTGGCTATTAGCTCTACGGCTAGCCTCCAAGCTCAGCTGCCTCAGCCTCTCCAGGTAGTCATGGGCTCCGGACCCTGACCATCTTGGAGCCCCTTGAACACCCTTCTACACTTTCTCAGCACTTCTCTTCAATTGGAAATCCAAACCTGGATCCATTTGTGGTTTCACCAGCACAAGGCAGAGTGGAATAAACTTTCCCTGATATGCTTGCCCTACTCCCCTGAATTTAGCCTAGTATGCGGTTTGCTTTATTCATGACGAAAGAGCACTACTGACTTGTACTGAACCTGGCATCCACTGAAGAGTACACAGTCTTGTCAAAAGAGGCAAAATTAGCAGATAGGTCTCGTGTGTGGGTGAAAGTGGAATAAGCAACACAGGACAGAAAGGACTCTTTACCTTGAAGGCAAGAAGTAACACAGTTCCTGCCGACATAGTTTTGACATTGTAATAGAGTGATTGATTAATCCAAAATAGCTAGAAGTGTCCCATAAATAATGTGAGCAAGCGTGTCATGGCTAGACAGGAAAGGTTAAGAGCTTCCCACATGTACATTTTACTGTTTTGCATTTGACTTTGGTGCAGGGGAAAAAATTCCAGTTGACAAACCCTCCTTTAAAGTACATGAACTGGCATAAACTGCTTGGCAACTGCAGGTACTTTGTACATGCTCCATGGGCTAGTGAGAACAAGGACTGCCATTTCCAGGACAAGGGGGA
The DNA here is from genome assembly GCA_013400135.1 of Rhinoptilus africanus. Lineage (NCBI taxonomy): Eukaryota > Metazoa > Chordata > Aves > Charadriiformes > Glareolidae > Rhinoptilus > Rhinoptilus africanus. The sequence continues at coordinate 72,754 of VXBO01004953.1, forward strand.
ATCTAAATATCTTTTGACGGGCTTGTTTTGAAGAGCAAAGAACTCTAAAAAATGTCCAGTCCCTTTAATGACACAAACACTACAGCGCTTTCCTCTCTTCTAGATTAAAGCACAGGCTCTCAAAATATTTGCTCAAGGAGGGTCCCATGCCAGGTACGACACAGGATTTAGCTGCATAGCAAAGATCCTTTGTAAAATCATACCTTTATGCTCCACAGAGGTAAAAATTAGGGCACCTTTGCAGACCACAGACTGAGACTGGCAGAACCCAAGTGGTCCATGGATCACACTTTTGGGACCTCTGGTTTGAAGACAACAGAGAGAAGCACAGCTGCTCTGTGGTCAAGGTTTCACGTGTGTCCATCTCAGCCTGCTGCAAGAAGCAGCACGTGTGGTTCTGAGAGGACACACGGCTGGTAATAACCTAATGTCTGACAGACCTGTGTTCAAATTCCTGCACTGCTACGTGCTTCATGCAAGACCTCGGCCAGTCAGTCCTCCTTGTAGTCTCTCACCTGGAAACTGATGATAATGTCAGCTCTCTATCACCTGGCCATGTTATATCGATAACATATATTTAAATTTCAGATGTATTTAGACATCATGGTAATAGAAACCTGATATATGATGATACAACTATGAATACTATATATAGAGAAGGACTTTTTAGTGGCAGTTCTTCCTCAAGTTTTTAACTCATTTCCACAACTCCCTGCAGGACATCTGTTTTGTAGAGTACTGAAGAGATCAATTACTTGCCCAAGTCCATGTGCTTAGGACAATCCTTGCTGTAAGGAGTGTTCAATCACCTTACCGACAAGATTGATTGGATTTAAATCCAACTGTTTGCTCCGATTCCACTGGGCCATCAGGGGTCAAATCTGACATCCTTTCTTATTGAGTTTGAGTCATTTTAGTGCAGACATTCTGGAGGTACTTGGGGAATTCCAGGTTGTGACCTGCAATTTGGCTGTTCATTCCCAGGGTCTGCTATCAGCAGACAAAGCTGGCATATCCCCGGGGAGCGGTGATGCCTGCCTGCAGTTCTAAAGAACCTCTTAAGCCTTTGTTCACTCACCTAATTTTTCTACTTGCTCCTCTCTCAATTTCCTTTTTCTTTGGGAGCGGAAGAAAGGGAATGCAAGGCAATTCTGACTATACCTGGATTTCCCAAATTTTCTGGATGCCTTCAAAATCTACTACTGCCCCTAAATGTTGTAGTTAGCAATTGCATTATGGACTGGAACAAAAATTGACTATCACACTGATCCATATTAAGGCCTCTGTTGCCTACTTTACAGCAGATCTTGAACTCCATGTTCCTGCAGAACAATGCATACATCATCTATTCTTTCCCTCTGCAAAAAAACCCCAAATCATAGGAAGTGCTGGACAAACTGCTTTAACCTCACTAGGTCACTCAGGAAACTCCCTTTCCCAATCCTACTCTCTCCCTCTCAATCAAGCCTCCCTTGAACCCAGAATGTTCCTCATTTGTTTCCTTGTGGATCAAAGTTACTAAATGGCTTTTGTGAAAACTCTTGCTGCTTCCCATCACCAAGAGTTACTCATTCCCACCTTCACAATCCCCCATTTTTGTAATGTATTCAATTTATGCAAGACATAACTGAATATCCAAATTAATCTAAAAACCTGGGAAAATACAACTTTGTAGTTAGGGCATAGAAGGGTGAGTCTTCACTTGAGGATTCTCCTCTAGACTCTACTTTTATTTCACTGCCATCCCATTCCTGTGCCCAGCTGCACTCCCCTTTTATTTATTTATTTTTTATAAGGGAACAATTATGCCATCAAGTCAACTAACAAGGACTGTTAAGTGCTATTTTTCTTTGCATTAGCCCATGCTCTAAGAAAAGCCTGAGAAGACGGTGGTTAAACTGTACTTGCTGGGCTCCACGCGCTCCATCTCAGTTACCCATTTATCTCATCTTGCATGAAGAAGCCAGAAAGATGACAGATATGTGACCTCACTTGTGCTGAGCAGTTGCAGCAATACTTTACTGAAGCTTAGAATAAATTATCTAGAAAAACCAATCAATAAATCCATAAAATGTCTTCCGTCTACTGAGCCAAAGGACGTTATTTTGATAAAGAGAATTTTTAAGTGAACAAAGTCTATTTATGATATCAGATGATGCTGTTCATTTGTACTCATCCCCTCCCTCCTTCCAATACACCATTTCACACAGAGCACTCCAACTGCAACCCAAGAAGACACACACTAAGTGCTTACAGGCCGCAGAACATACCTCTGAACAAGTGGCATCGGGAGGAAATTGAGGGTAGACGTCATATCCAGTCCGCAATCCAGCATGATGGTGGTGGATTTGAACTTGAGTACGTTGCATGGTAAGGTTGGATGTCCGGACAAGCAGTACTGAAGGAAGAATAAGAGGATGTTACTTACCCCGACCTTTACCAACAGAGTAAGCCCCCTCAAAAAACTTAAACACACAGTTTCATGCACACCAGACCAAAACCTGATTTCCTCTGAATCTGTGTCTCACAGCTGTGTGTGTTCATTGAGATTTCCCCGTGTCAGGGTATTATTATCTGATCACAAGTGTTGAGAGGACGGCATAGCTCCCCTCTCCTATTTAGGACACAGGTAGAATCTCCTTTTTCTAACAACAGCAAATCAGTCTCTTTAAAATGCAGTCCTACTGGCAAAACTTGGCTGAAATTGGCTAGCAAACTTGTAAATTACTTAGGTCGGAAAGGGAGGGAGAGAATCCCTGCAGGAACACAAGTTTTATTTCCTTAAGAAACGTAAAGGTGCAGCCCGCACCTTTCGTGGCTGCTTGGCACAGATCAGCAGAGGAGGCTGTACAAGCGCACCGCAGCAGCTCTGGGGCATGCTCTCACCTGCTTTTTGTCTTGCTAAACGCAAACAGGAAACACAAGGGAATGGACAACCATATCTGAATGGAAGGGTTTGTGTACTGAGAAATCCCAAATGCTTTGCAAGCTTAATGAGCCAGTAAGCAGGTTATGTCCAGGGGCACTTCAGCATCATTGAGATGCAGTCACCTCTTCCATGGAGAGTGGCAAACATTTAACAAGGCACAGGAGCAGCTGAAGCTTTGAATAAGAACAGAAGTGAATAAAACCGCCAGCTTTAAAACGTGGGATTAGAAAGGTAAACGTCTGAATAGACTGTGGCCACCTCCACGTGAAGGTTTCTCTTCTTTGATGAGGGATTCCATGGTCTTCCAGCGATTGCAGGAATAGGAGATTTTGCATCTCAAATATAAGTGTTTGCATCTCTGATGTCTGGGCATCTGGCAGCACAGCAGCACTCAGGTGGTCAAACTTACGGTTTCAAATTCACGTTTTGGCCAATTAAGATGAAAAATATCAATTGGTTGGCCATGCACTGCACTAAAACCAGATTCAGACATTTTCTAATGCATTTATACCTTATTCTTGCTTTCTATACTTCACGCTACGAAGTGGAAATAAGGTAGGTTAATCATTTCATTTCCTACCCCTGCTCACAATATGTTAACGTGGGACTGCAACTGTCTGGATTAACAACTCCCAAGGAAACCATTTACATACGTTCATCAAAAACCTGTTTAAAATTATATTTAAATATTAAAAAGCCACTAAGCCCCAAATATTAAATTAATAGTATCACAAGGACTTTTGTTTTAAATTCATAAAGCCTTAATTATTAAGGAGCAACATTACATTTTGCCTGCTGTTAGCAAAGTTTAAAAAATAAGGTGAAAAGCCAAGCTGGTGAAGAAGTGAGTATGCAAGTAAGGAATTCAGTTGTTTTATTCACCAATGTAAAATACGCATGTGAAAATAAACTCTCACCAGACCAGAACTTTGACAACTGAAGCTATAAATTCAAGTAAATGGAAAGAAATGAAGGAAAAAATAAGATCTAAACTATTTTTGTAGCTTTAAACTATCTGTAATTAAAAAAGGCAATGAAATATCACCACTTTTATCAGCAAAACACTGTCTTGCTTTTTTAAAAATCATGAATAGGATCGTGACCCTGAAATCTACGAGCTAACTGGAAAATCTTCCTTTTTTCTTCTTTAAAAGCATCTAAAATAATCTATATCTGTGGCTGTCACGCTGTGGTAAATGGATTCCTGGGAGTCAATGGACTTCTTCTATCAGACTCAAGTAAAATGACTTAAAAAAAACCCAAACCAACTCATATGTGCTATACAGCTATTTGCACAGATGACATTTCTGGGCCTGTTAGAATTTCAGATTAGGAATCAAAAAATCTAAGTATTGGCACTATGTATATCTCTATACACACTATATATGTGATAATTTCCACACAGTTTATATTCCTTACTGTTTATAACAGATCCAGAGATCCCATTCACTAATATTAGTGACCAGGCTAAAATGCAAGTCCTTTTTGCTCTAGATTTGTTTCCTTACATCTTTATTTCCTTATGGCTAAAGGCTGGTGCAGCTAACACACTAGGTGCCTCATCTCCTAATTAAAAAATAGTCACGTAAAAAAGACATAAACCATACAACACCCCCACAATATGCCCACCTCAGCTTATAACTTTCTTGTAAGCTTTATAAACTGGATGAAAGTTTGACAGAGCAGGGCACAAACTGATGAAGATGAGGGGCTAATTCCAGGTACTGAGGCCCCCGTAGAGGCAGGTTCTCAGCAGACATCTGGTTCACGCTGAGCGCTCGCCAGCTCGGAGCGTCTCTAGTGATCTCATGGATGGCAACGTGACAGAGACAAGAGATTATGTCTCACGCTAGCAGCTCCAAAACATTCAAAATTTTGCAGGTTAAAGCCAGTGCTTTGAATTCCAACTGAAACCAACAAATACTGCAGTGCACTCTTCCACTATTAGTACCACATGCTAGCATAAAATCTAGGGGGAAGTTCGCAACTGGAGTTGCCTGAACCAAAGCACATTTGAATTTATGACATTTTCACTGGATTCTCCATGAGGTCTGGAGGCCTGAACCTCTCTCTCGTTCTTCCAAATTCAACCCAAATAGATGAGAAAAGAGGATGAAATAGCACCCACTCCTCCTCCCACAACCCCGAGATTCAGCCACATCTCTAGACAACTAAAAGATGAAGAATCTGGTCTTATGATACCCAGTCTCCAAATTTCTACTTGGATCTAAAACTGCTACAATGCAGATTTCAGACAGCTTGTGTTCCCCTTCCCTTTCTCTACCCCATAGCAAATAGCATAGCAAGAATAGTATAGACAAGAGGCTCCTGAACGATTACACTAGGGCAGCTCTACCTTAGAAGTGGCAGACAAGCAGAGCCATCTGGAGCCACAGAGACAACTGGAACGGCTACCCAAGGCCCTATTGTCTGTGAGAAGTAACCATCTGATGAGAACTGGTCTTGGAGCTACAGCTATCACCCAACAAAGAGAACAGGACCACTGCGACAGTTCCCAGGCTTTTGGCCAGGTAAGGACAAGGGACCAAAACAAAGAGGAGTAAACGATTACCAGAGGATTCTGAAGGACCACTGAGAGACTATAATGCGCATATCGGAGTGAGTAGTGAGTTCCCGGAAAAATAATGAACATGTTAATCATTTCCCGAAAACCTTGTGAATATGTATATATGGCATGTATATAAGCTGTGTAAGTAACCCTTTACGGTGTGCAAGTTTGGAGGAGCGATCCCCCTTGCACCCAGCGCTGCAATAAACATACCTGCTCTATAACTCGCCCTGAGTTGTGGAGTTTGTTTCCCCACGTCACCTTCCCTTTCTCTACCCCTGTGCCAGCCTCTAGACACAACAAAGAACTCTGCATTTCCACTATGGCCTTCATTTAAAGATTTCTTAGTTTGCTTTTCCACCCTGTATTGTATTAGCCTCTACAATCACATCCAGAAGTGCTTAGCTTTGCACAGTTTGTCCCACTGGTAGTATTCATCCCCACAGAGAGACGTCATCGCATATGTGAGATTACGCAGGATCAGGCTCTTCGGCCACCTGCCTACCAAATTAATTTTACACAATTACACCACAGATAGCGATTTACTAGAAGTCTCAAAACAAGCCCAGAATCCAAGTTCACTTCTGTGAAGCTTCCTCAAGACAAACTGCTTTAGTCTCAAAACTGAGAGACAATCTTACATTTAACAACAGCGTAACTTCAAATTAAACAAATCAAAGGTTACGCTCAGGTATTTTGAAAGGTGGTTTGGTTTCCACCTCCAAAGAAGCGCAGCACATTATGTCAAACAGGGAAATTCTTCCCGAAAAATAAAGTAACGGCTGAATCCAAGGTCTCTGGGAAACTTAAATAATTGAAAAGGAAGTTCTGGAGAGTAGACCAATAATAGGGGTAATGTATTTTCTGATAACCTTCTCTTTAGATCAGAACCAACAGATTTGTCAGAACCCCCCACAAAGCCATTCCAGGCAGGTTCTCTTATTAGTGATTAACCGTATGAACATCAGACTGCCGATGGGAAACGATTTTACGATGAACCGCGGGGGATTCACTAATATTCCGACAGCGACCCGGCAGAATTCACACGTGCAATGGGGTAGCTCCAAACCCACGGAGAAGACATTCGTCTGGAAGGGTGGGAAGGCGGAGAAATACCTCCATAACCTCCTGAATCCCACCGCGGGAGGGGGCCTAAGGACAGCAGCTTGACAGGGCCTGTGCCCCCTTCCCACAGACGGTGGTCACCCCCACTCGCCCTGGCCTCCGTCCCCTCTGCCGGCTGAGGGGACGGAGGCCAGGGAGCTAGCGGCTGAAGGGAACAGGGTGGCCCCTTCCCTGCCCCGGCTCCCCTCAGGGCCTCAGTTTCCCCTCAGGGCCTCAGTTTCCCCTCAGGGCCGGCGGAGCTGCGGCTCCCACAGCCCTGTGGCAAACCCGGGAGCCTCCTCCCGCCACGAAGAGGGGGATCAATCCGCAGCCCCCCACTATCCCTCCCATCACAACCGCACACACTCACCAGCTTCATGCTTCACCCGGCTCTATTTACCGGCACAATCCTGCCCCCCCAACCAACTCCTCCGCCCCCCGGGGCATCATGGGATTTGTAGTCCCGCCGCCTCCCCATCCGCCCAGGATGAGGTCATGTCGCGGGGCACGCCGGGAGTTGTAGTCCGCCCCCCGCGCTGCGCCCCGCCGACGTGCCGCGCCCCCGAGGCACGCTGGGAGTTGTAGTCCTGCCGCGGCGGCTCTCCCCGTCACCCTGGGGAGGGGGGGAACTACAAGTCCCAGGGTCTCACAGCGGCGGCAGGTGGGAGCTTGGATGTTGATATCAACATGGCGCTTGTCAGACAGACAAAGGCAGTCAGTCTGGTGTGATTGAGCCAAAAAAA
>VXBO01004953.1:80193-115422 GCA_013400135.1 Rhinoptilus africanus
GAGGACGGTGTCCCCGGGAGGCGGCTGCGGGAGGGCAGGGCAGCCGCTGGGTTTTAAAGAAGAGCCCTCCATCGTTGTTCCTGCTGTTTATTTATTCTTTTCTTGGGTTGTTTTTTTTTTNCCGGGTGGACTCGCTCCCCTCAGCCTGGGTGGGTGCTTTACTTATTTATTTTTGATTTTTTTTGTTGTTGTGGTGGTGGTGTTTCGGTTTTGTTCGCCGCTGAGTTTGGGGCTGGGGGCTCCTCTCCCCGTCCCCGGGACCCCGGGACCCCGATGGAGGGGCTGCCCCGGTCCGGCCCGGGGAAGGCGGAGGAGGGAGGCTCCGGTCCGGCGGGGATGGAGCCCGGTACGCCCCGAGGATCGCGCCCGGCATCCAGCCCCCCTCGCCGGAGCTGTGCCGGGGAGCTCCCCCCACGGCTGGGGAGTCTGTGTTTGTGGGGGGGTTGAGCCTTTTTTAGGGGATCCCTGGTGCTTTGTGCCTATGGAGGGGAACGGGGTGCCCCAAACCCCGCTGGATCGCAGGGGGAGGCTGCGGGGAGGGGGAGATCTGCTGCAGCTCCCGGGGGCTTTAAGGAGGGGTTTTTTTCGGGGAAGGGGGCAAAAGGCGTTGAAGCCGAAGGGTTTCTTGTTGCTGGAGAGTTTTAGCACGGGAACGGGTGGGGGAGGAGGAGGACCCGGAGGGAAGTCATTCCCCAAATGTGCGAGGAGAGCTTGGGTGGGGTGTCAGGGGCTTGTTTATTTCGTACTTCTTGAGAGGAGATGGGGAGGGAGGGGGTGAATGCTGTTGTATCCGTGCCTGGGATCCTTTTTTTGGGAAGAACAGCGTGTTTGATCCCAGGACCGGCTCGAGGAAGCGGCAGGGAATGCCGCTGAACTGTTTTGCTGCGCTTCGGGGTTAAAACAAAACGAGACGAGTGGTTTTTAGGTGCAAAATACACATGGGAGGCAGAGCGAGCCGAGTTCTTCGACCTCAGTTTTGTCTGATGGGTTTTTTTCCATAGTTGTTCTAAGAGTGTCTCTCGGTATGTTTGCAGAGCACTTCTCCAGAAAGCATTTTTTTTTTCCCTTTGCGATAGGTCTGAAAAAGCCTTGGTCCTGTGCGCTGTGTTTCCCAGTACCTTCGTGTTAGGGACAAAAAATGCCTTTTTTTTTTTTTTGGGTGTGGGGAGGGAAGAAGGAAGAGGAAATGAAGACTGTAAGCATGTTTGCCGTTTGTCTGTGGAGTCGAGTGTATCTCAGTTTGTTCTCCTGCTCAAGTAAGGCTGGCAGCACAGATAAGTGGCTTTTAAGTACAAAACGTATATGAAAAAAAAGCTAGAAAGATTTAAACTTTGTAGGGAGGAAAGCGTTAAGCTGACGGCCGGGGCAGGCGTTTGAGAGCACATCTGAGAACAGATCTGATAGACGCTCCCTACGTGCCCCTGCTTCAAACTACTGGGGATGGGGGAAAAGGAAACTGGTTGGGAAATAAAAATACAATTTGCGTGAATGATACCATGTGAAATATATCGAGTTGGAGAGAAGGATTGTGCTCTGCAGACGATTTGTGGGCTGGCAAAACCCTGAAGTGCCTGCTTGCGTCCCGTGATATGACTAGCTCATTTCTGCAGGGCTCATCAGGTACAGACTCGGCTTCCTTCCTGGGATGGTGCAGCTGGCATTTGATTTCCTCCATGGATGGGAGAGGAGGAGTCCTGTGCAGTTTTTTTCCCCGAGATGATTGCATTTTCTTTGGCCTTGCTGTACCCTGCCTCATTAGTAGGAACTGCATCTATATTTATTTACCATTATACCGTATCCCTTGGGATGGCGGGTGTAGTTTGGAGTAGGTATATATGGATTTATCACTCTTAACATTTTTTTTCCTCCCATCATACTAGGGCCAGATCCGTCAACAGCAGAGAACAAACTTAATTTATTTCTGTGTTTTGCATCTCCTTTTTTGCCATTTCTCTTCCAAATTGCTAAGGAAACATCTCCGAGGTGCAGATGGGGGAGGGAAGTAGGGGAGAAGTGCGAAAGGGATGGAATATGTTATCTGTGCAGGGATGCATTTGTTATCTGCATGTTCTGGGATCCCCAGGCTCTGTGAAAGAGCAGGGTTTGATAGAAGTGGCGTTTGGTAAGGCTCTTTTCCCCTATGTGAAGATTCTTCTTTAGCCCCACGACAGCGACAACTTTTTCTGTGTGGTTGACAGAATTGCCTGACGAGCCCGGGCATGAGACTAGGAACAAGGAACTTGTGTTTTGCTCAGCGATGTCTGTTCTTCCTCCTGTCGTTCCTTTAGCACCAGTGTGAGCACCAGAACAGGCATCAGCATTTTTACTCCTGTGTCATCCAACTCTGTTCAGAGCAGGTCTAGACGACATTGTGGTATGCAGGCTGCCAGCTGTGCTACAGGAATGCTACCACAGGTGAAACTGCAGGATTTTTAATGAGTGGTAAGGAAATCCTGAAGAAAATCATGTGTGGATGAGGCCTGCTTATCTCTATACCTACTTTACCGAGCGGTCTTGAGCAATTCCGTTCTATTTGTTGACCTTTCTAGAAAAACGTGCGTCTCTCTAGCATTGCAATTCTGATAATTCAACAGAATTAGGAACCAGTGTCAGCTGCAGAAATCTTACTTCTAAGGCAGTGTCTGTGTGGGTCTTTCTGTTTTCTTTCAAAGGGATATTAAAAGTTCATGGCTGTCCAGTGTTTTGAAAATCAAATTATTATGAAATGTTTACTTTATAGTGACAATCCATAAGTTCATGGAAGTGTTTGATGTGGTTTTTTATCGTTATTTGGAGCTGGGAGAACAGTGGGGTTCTGGCATTCACTTTCAAAACTTTTTTTATTTTGATTTTAATGCATTTTTAATAAGCATGAATTTCAAGAATTGTTCTGTCATTCATGTTTGGGATTGCTCTTTTTTGTTGGGTGTCAGTGGGGCAGTGGTGAAATTTCGATCTTTAGGATATGATGTTTGTGAGGGGAATTGGAATAATTATTGAAACTGAAACATGAGAAAGGAAGAATGCTGTACTGTCCCTTTCGTAAAGCGAGCCCAAAAGATGTCTGGTTGTATATGTTAGAAAATAAACCATTTTACATGAAACGATGGCACATTTTAGTCCAAAGAAAGCAACTTGTGCTTTACTGTGATTTCTGTGTAGAGCTTTTAGGGACACGATAGAATTACAATTTACAGCGTTGGGATCTGTGGCAAATACTTTTCATCTTCTGCAAAGTTTAGGATTTGAAATCAAATGCTTGAAGGGATGTTGTCAGCTTCAGAATCCTACTGCAAAAAAAGCATGCCTTGGTTTCTCCTACCAATAACTTTATGCAGCTTAGACATTTCTGGTGTTATGAAGTCAATTTCACTTTATACTGATTTTAATGGAGCAGGCATTGGATCTGCATACAAGTCCTCGTGGGATTGGGCTTTAATTATACCTGTGCTGATAATGTTATCTTGCAGGTTATCAATGAATGGGGTATCCAATGCTGGGATTATAGTGGGATTTTTAGGAGATAATGTGGAGAATTAGAATTTTTGGGGGACTAAGTTGTATCCCTAAAGCTGTTTTTTATACGCAAGATTACTAATAAACTGTATTTTGGCATTCTAATATTCCCATGTTGACTAAAGATCCCTTCTTACGTGTGTAAAATTGGAATGGCTGCATAGCGAAGTATATTAAGAGTTCATATTTGAACACTCAGTCATGCAAACGGATTGTATGAATGCAATTTCCAGTGTTAATGCTAAAGATAAGTGTTTTGACAAATGCTTTTAATTTGGGGAACAATACCAGCAAGAATAACAGGATATGAAAAGAAAGCGTTATTTTTCATTTCACAGGTGGCAAACCAAGGTGTAGAGGGATTAACTTGCCCAGGTTCCTACACGGAGACTGCAGGACAACCTGATAATCAGTTCATGATCTCAGGGGTTTGTCAGGGCTTTAATCAGAGTTTTTCTGCCTCCCCTCACTAATTGGATAACTTCCACATTTTAAAAATAATGCCTAGAGATTATTTTTCTTTCTTCCAGTTTCAAACTTTAGTGTCTTTTTAAGTTTTTTCATTTTCATTTGAGCCTTGAAAGCTGGCTTGGAAAGCTTCGTCTGAACAGCACCTCCCTGACATATGATACTATCTTGAAACAGCCTCTGACAAGTGAACCCTCTCATTGAAATCATGTGAGGAATTTTATTACTCAACTCTGAAGATCTTCTGGGGGAAAGGAGGTTGCAAACTATTAACTATGTGGTCTTCGTTGCAAGTTGGCACATAAAATGTTCTCATGTATTGAGACAGTCATGTGGTCCACAGCAAGAAGTAGAGAATCGGCTTTGTAGTCGCTGGCCAACTGAAAATTTCATCTTGTAACTGTGAGAAAGACATTTATTTTTGTGTTGCATCTCCTAAAAAGAGATATATTTGCTTGAAATCTGGTCTTTCTTTAAACGTGGTATTGTTTGATTTCCTTCCCCTCCCCTCCCACCCAGGCACTTATACAGGGTTAGCTTGTGACCATAAAAGCATGTGGAGAAGCTTTTATGACAGATAACCTTAAAAAGTATATTGCATTTGGGGTGCTTCTGCTCTTTGCTGTTGCAGTCGGGTTTCCCAAAAGCTGGTTGTTCATGCAGTTTTCCTGCGTAATAAGCTGCTGAGCAAAGTGCTCGTTTCACAGTTATGAAACTGCTGCTATCGCAATTACTGCATCGTAAAGCCTAACCTAATCAGAAGTGATCGATTTATGGCCAGAACTTGTGTGGTGTGCTAGTGGAGTACGGCTCTGATGTTTCACATTACGTTCATTATGGCTGAGCCGCTCTCCTTCTCCTTTACTACTCTATGATAAAAGAATACTTTGTACCTTCGTTTGTAAATCTTTAAGTGCTTTACAGAGGTATCAGTATTTTACAAACAGAGAAACTGAGGCACGAGGGCCAAGTGACTCGCTCAAGGTCGCAGACCAAGTCAGTGGCAGTTGAGCCTGGCTGTGTCTATTCCCATCTATTGCACTTTTAAATCTGTGATAAGTTCCTTATATGATAAATACATATTAATATATTGGCTGGTTGTCTAATGTGCTCGATAAGAATGCCTAAGTCAATGAGATTATTTTTTTTACAGTGATGGTAGGATTTCCCATGTTCCATTGACTTCTGTGGTTCGACACTTGTCATCCTTACCTACTCAGTTATTTTTATTGCTTTTTATCTATTAGATTCCCCCACCCTCTCCTGAAAGCACTACTGGGGTAAATTTTCTCACAAGACTCTAAGGGATGCCCATATTTTCCTGCATAGCTTTTCTCCTGCTTCATTTAATATGAGTTTTTCAGTGTTGGACTTCAAATCTATCTGAGGAATGCACATGCATGTTTGTTACTTGTTTTGATTCAGCACCGTGTTAATGTAGACACCAAACAGTTGAACAATTACTGTTTTGATGCGCTTTTTTTTAAGAATTAAAAAAAAAATTAAATCTATAACTGGTTATTCTACCCATCAGCGTGCAGATTTCCCTTTCCCAGTTCTTAATCAAAGCTGCGTGCAGAGTCTGAAGTTAAAGACTGCTCTTAAAACTGGGAACTGCTGTAGTGCAGTGCTTCTCACAAAGTGCATTCTGCTTTATCTTCCCTGTGCAGCCAACCAGAAGGTATGGAAGGTCAGTTAACTCTTTCTCCTACAGAATTCCTTTATGAATGTTTACTTCGTCATTTTGGGTTGATTTCAGTGCAATTAACCTGCCTGAAACTGATTACTAAGCATGGCCCCTCATCAGGCTGTATGTATGTATGCAGCAAAATGACTTCTGTAGTTTGGCTTGACGAAGACCTAACTGCGTGTTTGAGTCCATGGTATGTTTGTGAGTACTTCTTCCAGTCTGCCTGATGGGTGGAGTGTTGCTTCCAGGTCTACTGAAAGTTTCTTACACCCAGAGGAAACAAATTTTATTACCACCTTCGTGCATAGAGGTGGGACTCTTATTCTCCATACATATAAGACGTCTGTTTAGGTTCTATTAAATTTATGTGGCCATTCACTGCTGTGGTGGTAGATGAGGCCTTAGCGTTGGGGTAAGGAAGTAATTTACAATAATACATGAATTATGTTTGTGAATCTCACTTGCCCCAAATTCCTGGCATCTGTTTTCTCCCCACTTTCAAACTTAATTTTTAAGAAGCCTTACTTTCTTTTCACTTTCTTAAAAAACATTGTGTATGTTAAGTTCAGCAGTAAAACAACTGCTGCTACTGAAACAATACTGTAGGCAGCTCTTTCAGTGAGCCTTGTGAACAGCCACTTTTATTCTTCTGATAAGCCTATGCCCTATCAATTGGGAAGTGTAGCATATAGTCATTTCCTGCGTTTTGAGCTGCCCATTTCTTAGGAGCTCTGAAGCAAGCACTGAATCTGCTTTTTGTTCTTCCAGTGGTACTGTAATACTAATGGAAGCAGAAAGCATTTAGTTAGTTCATAAAATACAAGCGCTGTTTCTACTTGGATATTTATTCTGACCTTTATTTTGGACAGTTTCTCTGCCATGATCAGATTCTCTGATTACAATGTCAGCTTTCACTAGAAATCTCTTTGTGATTTAACTGGCAGGGTTTTGGAGTCTGAGCAACGGGGTATGCGGCAGCTCTGACATGTAAGTAGTGCTCGAATGTTGAAAAGGCAAGTTCTTCCTGACAATGAGATCACGCTGGGCTCTCAATTCTAGGCTCTGCCGTAGGTCTTCCTTTATGACCCAGGGCAAACTTCTTGACTTGCGTGTGTTCCAGGCTGTAATGTGAAAATAATCCTTCCAGGGCTGTTGAGATGCTTTTACGTTCGTAAAGTATTTGAAGATTCTTGGCTGGATGGTAGTGCATGCTGCTGCTCTCGGTAGTATAAACAGGAATGTCCTAAGTGTATTTACACAGAGTAAGAACTAGCTGTTTAAGCTAATGCTGATTTTTCATGCCGCAGATGGGAGAGGTAAGTGGTTGATCACAGTTTTCTCAACTAAGTTGTATTATGCATGGTTTCGAGACATTGTGGTTGGTTGTCCTCTGACTGTTTGCATTTCATGGGGGCTCCATCCGTTTGATGGAGCGGGGCTGTTTAAGGAGAAGTACAGCAGTCTGAAAAAGAGGGAACTTACTGAAGTTGAAACTTAGTCCTGCCTCTTTAACTTCCTTGTCCATAGAAGTAGAATGATGTTAACATATTGGAGATTCATAAAATTTAAGGCGAGAACAGACAATTAAATCGCCTTCTCTGATATGTTTTATATGCTTTGTATCACAAGTGTTTAAATTTTAATCATTTACTCTGAAACTGAGACCAGCAACTGCTGTTTGGCAAAAAACAATTTGACAGTTTTCCAGCCTTGAGTGTCCATCATTGGTAATTTCAAGCTCGTCACTTCTCTTGGTAGTTTGTGCATCTCACTGTTAAAAATAAGTGGCTGATTTCTAATTTGAATTTGTCAAAGTTCTGCCGCTGGTTCTTGTTACGACTTTCCTGACAAGATTAGAGCCCTTTAGTACCCAGTACTTTCTTGCCATGGAGGTACTTACACTCTGTAATCAAGTTACTCGATTGATAAGGAAACAGAGTTGAGCTTTTAAGTCTCACTCTGAGGCATTTTCTGCAGCACTCAGATCATCCGGTGATTCTTCATGATCTCTGTTTATTTTTAACATTGTGGAAGCCAAAAATGGGGAATGTTCCAGCCTGTATCTTATCCGTACTGAGTACCGAGGTGCGACGGCCTTTTTAGTGACGTGGCTGCTTAAAAGGTTCACAGTCTGCCTTTTGCATAGGGAAATGCTGTTCGTGGGCCTCGCTGCTCCGACACCGAGATTCTTTCCAGTAAAGTCTGCCATTTAGTGGTAACAGTCTGCATTTCTTAGATGATAAATTTGCCTTTGTGTTTTGCTTTCCTGAGCGAAGTTAAGGTAGGTATTCAGACTTCTTGCTTTTGCTGTCCTGTCCTCATAATAACGTACTGTTCCTGTAGTGCTGGTGTCAGGCTCAGATTTTTATCTGCAGTGATAAAAATGTTGAACTGCATCAGACCTTAAATTTAGTGACAAAAAAATTAGCATGATGCAATCCCAGGAAGTAGATTGAGAACTGGCTAACTGACAGCTCTCAGAAAGTACCAGTCGATACGGAGCAGCCGATGTGGATTTCCACTAGAACCAAAGTATGCTCTATGCACATACTTTCTACTGTTTGGCTTTGTTTGTAATCTCAAAGTTAGTCCTTTATGAAGATATTTTCCACTGAAACACACAGACTGGCACTACCAGTGTCCCTCTTAATTTTTTACTGGGGAAATATATAATTATTTTTGCTATTTTTTTTTTCCTGCTGGTTTGCCTGGAATGATACCCAGCTGACCGCTTTGCAGCTCTCCAGATTCGTTCCATCCCCTTTTTGAGCATTAGCACAATGTGAACATTCACCTGGCCTGGGGTTTTGTCCTCATTTTCTAGAGAGTCCCTTGTTAAAAAAGAAAATAAAAGCCCCCATCCTACAAGACTGCAAAAAGGCCGCTTCGGTGCATGTTTGGTAGGCCAATTTCAAATGTTTCACTCTTAATGGATTTGCTGAAAATCATCTTTTCTTACTGATGAATTAGAAGGTACTTTGTGTGACAAAAGCATGTTGCCCAAGTCTAACGGAGAACTCTTCACAGTAATCCTGGCCCTCCCTTCCACTAAAAAGTTAGTTTTATAGACTGTATTATTATATTACTATTTTTGTGTGTGTATGTTGAATCTTGCACTTTGGTTAATAAGAGGAACATCGTAAGACCGTTTATTCCTGAGTGTCTGCAAGTATAAAACCACAGTGCTTTTGGGGCGGCCGAGGTGCATCTGCTGGCAGGTTGCATGGGGTGGTGGAAGTGCAGACTTTTCTAACCTAAGCTAAGCAAGCAGCTGCTTCTGAAGACACTGGTGAATTATCCTTCAATTCATTTCACGGGCATAATTCCCATAAATAGTGGTGTCACTCTTCTGCCACACTCAAGTAAATTCTGTTTTATTCATAGCAATCTGCCTTCTTACTTTTTGTTAAAAATGCAACTGCCTTTAGTTGCTGCCTGTTCCTTGAATTTCCCTTTTCCTATCCCAAACTGATCTAGCTTTTACTCCCTCCATGTTGCAGCTGCGCACACAAAAGTCTCGGTAGTATTTTTGCCGTTGCTTTTTAGGACACTGAAATACGGTATCTTGAAACCAAACCTCATTGAAATACCACTGTTGATAAGTGTGGTGTTGTTTTGGTTGGTTGGTTGGTTTTTTAAGGTAGGTGTTTGAAAGGACTTGCTCCATGAGAAAGTCCCTGTTTTGAAACCTGCAAATTCCAGGCAGATAAAGCGCAACGAGGTCGGGCGAGTATCTGAAGTTTGGGATGTCTGCTTCCTTTCTGGCTGTGGAGTGGGAAACCTGCCATAGAGATAGGCTTTGAGGAAAGATTTGCGAGGGGGAATAAGGGGAAGAGGGTTGAGGCGCAGGAGCTTGGAGGCTGGGAAAGATACTGTTAAAAAAAAAAAAAAAAGAAGAAAAAAAAGGTATGCCATTTCTGCTGCTTGCAGTCTGAGGTGTGGCACTCTGGAAGTCTAAGGCAAGTAAATGTGTGCTGTTTTGTTGTACGTAAATATTTCTTATAATTCAAACCTCTGAGCACAGCCAGCGGCTTTCCTGCCTCACAGTTAAATCAGTATCTGATTTTGCTGTTCCTCTGCTGTCTTCTTGCAGGAGTTGTTTATTGACTGGAATTGTTTCCATATGGCTGCGATGTAGAGCTTGATTACATTAAACGTGGTGCTTTCCTGTGGCACTGCAGTGCTATGGAAAGATCATCCCTCTTTCTCTCCTCCCAACCTCCCCTTCCTTCATAAAACTTGGTTTTGCAATGTGTAACTTGTTGAGGTATTACCCTCCTCGCCCCCAGTCTTGTAGAACTGGAAAACTGAGGTGCAGTTCTTTTTTGGGTCTTTGTATTTGATTGCTTAGGAGGGTGTGCGTATAAATTGCTGATAAAATACTTCAACTGAAGGTGAGGGTGACTGGTTGCGGTTTGAGAGCATCACTGGGGCTGGGCCCCAATGGGTTAAGCCCTGAACAAGTACTCAGGGGAGAGAGAGTCTCAACCTCCAAAGCCCTTACTGCCCATCAGGACAGTCCATTTAGGTTGTATTTGTTTACAGTGATGATCAATTTAAGTACTGCTCCAAGAAGGTGTTAAAATTCCTGTACTTGGATGTTTCAGGATGCTACAGGGCCAGATTCACCACTTATCTGGAGCCTGGAAGCTGTGTCTGGATTGCGGGAAAACAGATATGTTTAATAGCAAATGGATGCATCTGTATCTTTGATAAGAATAAAAGCTGATTGTTGGCTAAGTTAGCAAATAAAAAAACCAGCCATGAAGCATCTCCACCCACTGCAATTACGCTCTCTTTTATAAACTTAGAATTTATTCCCTGGATTCAAAACTTTGATTTTTTGTTAAAAATGCTTTCTGTGTAAATAGGTTGAAATACCTAAATACCTTTTTCTTAAGCTTAAGGCATCTGATGTAACGCCTACATTTCTTGTGATGTACTTTAAACAGAACCTAGGCAAGGTATTTTTACTGCCAATATCTCAAATAACGTCAAACCAGTGGAGTGTTGGTAGTCACTCTTGGCTGAGCGTGTGGAACCAGAATCTGATGAAGCAGTAAACCAGCTTTTGACAGAAGTAGCCTCTTCTGCATGTGCTTAGAGAATATTTTCATCATTTCAGTATATTCAGATAGTTCAGATCACAGACTATTTAATTCACAACTGAGAAACCATTTGGGAGCAGTAAATGCAGAAATGCTTGTTTTTCTCGCCTAACATAAGGTGGAAAAACAGAACAATGAGGAAAGAGATTCACTAATACTGAAATCTTTCAGTGGAGGACACAGCAAGGTTCAATTCACTTAATAAAGATAATTCATTTGTTTTCACTAAAGCATTTTAAAATGCGAACCATGTTTCCATAACCCTTTTATGCGTCCAGCACGTATGATGTATCATTCAAGATTAATAAAACTGTAATACATAAAAGCTGGCATTCTTAAGTTCTTTTATAAACAGTCTAGCTAATAACCCGGGGTGGGAACTGAAGCACAGGTATGCTGCTCAGGCCTTTGCTAGAGCGTGAAGTTCCCTCTAGTCTTATATTAATTCAGTGTAGAATAAAAGCTTCAAGGGGACTAATTAAGCTTTCCTAACCACGGGGTATCCAGTGACTTGCTGGATGGTGCGGGACACTCTGAGCTGTTAGATGTCTACAAGGCAGGTTCAAGCCACAAGTTATTTAAATGTCCCTCGTAATTTAGAGGTGTTTGGCTATTGAGCTGGCAGGTAAAAGGAGGATGGTGACCACGAAGCCGTCATGGCCATCTCATCTGCTTGCCCTTTTCCTTGGGGGACTTGCTATTGCCCGGTGCTTGGAGTAAAGGCTGTAGGCACCTCGGCCAGCATGCTGGTTGTTGTGGATTCCTTGATAGATGGCTGGTGCACATCACCAGGAGAGAACTTTTCATAAAACACTGTGTATCGTGCAGCTGCGGAAGGATGCCTGCAGATCCTGGTTTATCTCGACGATCTCTCTACTCCCTCTTGTGCAAAGTGCTGGGGGAAAGGTAGGCTGGAGAAGACTTAGGTTTTTTTCTGTCCCTCACAAAATGCGCTAGTTACACAGGAGCAGAAGCAAAGACTAGAGTGCATTTAGTTTTCAGTCTTGTCGTCATCACAGAAAGGGAGAAGATAAATTGTGACTGTCACGGACCTTGTCTGTTCTACTTCTTGCATGTCAGAGCTGCATTCTGCTTCTTACCCAGCGGATGACCATCAAAACCAAAACCTCTTTAAACCCTTCCCTTTACACTAATAAAATGTGCTTGCTAGTTACTTTTCTGCGATTTCTAGAACTGTTAAAACAGCATGAGTTGATGAAGACTCTCTTGCATATTTTATGTGAGCTCAGATATTGAGTATGGAATAGAAGTGGCACTGCATATCTGCAACTTCCAGTGAATCTCAATGCCTCTCAGGGGCGAGTCCTTAAAGAAGAGGTAACTAACATTAGAGGCAGTGGGAGTGCTCTCTGTTGGCTTTCACAAGAACTGAACTGGAAATATATTGAGGATATTTTCTTTTTTTAATTAACAGGAGATTGCAGAGTTCTAGATCCTTTCATACTTAAGAATGATTAATTCTCCGTTGTTTTTGCTTTTGACAGACTTTTACTGTCAGCCTTCCAAAGGAGACATTGACCCTTCCTCCAATTATTTGACAGAACAATTAACTACGTGCAGCCTTCCCCCCCCCTACCCATCACAGTAGAAATCTGCTTCTGGTGCCCTCCTGGGGGCTGCTTCCCAGCTCTGCCTTAGAGTTATACAATTGCCCAGGTTGGAAGGGACTTTTCAGATTGAATCCAACCATCAACCCAACGCTGCCAAGGCCACCCCTACCCCATGTCCCTCAGCACCATGTCTGCCCGGCTTTTAAATCCCTCCAGGGATGGTGAATCCACCACTGCCCTGGGCAGCCTCTTCCAAGGCTTAATAACCCTTTCAGTGCAAAAATTTTCCCTCATATCCAATCTCAACCTTCCCCGGCGCAACTTGAGGCCGTTTCCTTTTGTCCCATGGCCTGTTCCTTGGGAGAAGAGACCGACCCCCACCTCTCTGCAACCTCCTTTCAGGAGGAGCCCTGTGCTCTCTTGTCTCTTACAGACAGAAACCTGCACAGTGGTGGGACTGAAATGCTTTTGTCCTCCTTGTACACTCTTGGCCTTGTAGTGAGCACCCTGTGCTAAATGTCTTCCAAATAACTGAATAAAGGGGATGATCCTTCAATTTCTCCTAATGAGAATTACTTCTGAGGAAAGACTTCAGGCGCAGGGCTGTACTGCCATTGCAGTATCATCAGTACATTTTGGCTGCAAATGTGGTTTCTTTTTTCTTAAATATTAAAGGGAAGGGGTTGTGACTTCTGAGGTATAATTGTGTGGAGACGTTGCTTGGGCAGACCTCCTAAACTCTCCTGCGTTAATTTGGGTGTGCTGGGTATGAGCTCTGTGCCTTACACCTGCTAAGGAGGGTCTTGGACTGAAACTGGTGTTCCCAGAAATTACAAATAATATTTCTGCTTGTTACTACATCTTGAGTCTCCCTTGCCTGTTTTCCCTGCTCCTGGTCTTTTTCTTACGTGTTCCTAGGCATTTTGGCAGTTGTAGTTTCCAATTATAAACTTAGCTTAAAACCCATTTTAATTAACTTTTTAACTCTGGCCTTAGTCAGTCACCTAGCACAAGTGATTTCACAGAATCATAGGATGGTTTGGGTTGGAATGGACATTAAAGCCCTCACAGTGCCCCCCCCTGCCCTGGGCAGGGACACCTCCTACCAGCCCAGGTTGCTCCAAGCCCCGTCCAACCTGGCCTTGAACCCCTCCAGGGATGGGGCAGCCACAGCTTCTCTGGGCAACCTGGGCCAGGGGCTCACCACCTACAGAGTGAAAAATTTCTTCTTGATACCTAAATCTCTCCCCTCTTCCAGGTTGGAGCCATTCCCCCTCTTCCTGTCACTGCATGTCCTTGTAAAAGGTCCTTCTCCAGCTTTCTTGTAGGCCCCCTGGAAGGCTGCTGTAATGTCTTCCTGGAGCCTTCTCCTCTCCAGGCTGAACCCCCCCAACTCTCAGCCTGTCCTCACGGCAGAGGGGCTCCATCCCTATTTAGCAATGTTCTCTCAGGTTTCTGAAGCCACCATACCAAAAAAGTTTGAGTATCCCTGCCTCGCAGCTCTGAGACAGTTTGTCTTCGTGGGAAGAGGTGTCTCTGTCCTCCAGGCGTTACCCCAGCACCAACCTAAATCCAGGTGGATCATCATGTACCCGCACACTTATTTTTAGAGCAAGTTGCACAGGAATATTTTACGTGCAGGGGGGTTAGACCTGGCAAGCGTAAGAGGTGTTAGCCAACCCCCACAATTCTGTGGTACGTGCGAATGGGGAAATTAAACTAATAGTTTTCATATAGATCCATTCTTTTGCTTTTCATCCTGTCCCCCATTCTTTCTCCTTATTTTTGAAAGGTGGACTTTTAAAAGCCTTTTATAATAGTTGTTAAAGACATACTCCTCTCACTGGATTTAACACCACGGCTGGCAGAAGAGGGGGTTAGAAGGCAGTTGTTTAATTGGTGTTTTACATGGTAGACTATTAAATTGTGAATTCAGCGCGGTTCC
This sequence comes from Rhinoptilus africanus, assembly GCA_013400135.1. Classification (NCBI taxonomy): domain Eukaryota; kingdom Metazoa; phylum Chordata; class Aves; order Charadriiformes; family Glareolidae; genus Rhinoptilus; species Rhinoptilus africanus. The sequence continues at coordinate 94,492 of VXBO01004953.1, forward strand.
TGCTTTGCTGCTCTCTTTCTACAGAGCAGCAGTGGTGCACTCACACGGTACTTCTAAAAATAAGAGTGTATGGCGTGAAAGTATGGCTTGAAGCAAGGCTCTGATCTGCAGTAACGGCAGAGCTACGCTAATTTGTACCTCTGAATATAGACAGCTACAAAATAAGATTTACTTAAGAGTTGCAAAACACCGTATGAAGACCTATTTTAACTGAATCTGTTGAACTTGCTGAGCAGTAAGTTCAGTTGAAATCAGGTTTAATGAAGGACTGGCTGTAGCGGTCGGACCAGAAGTTGCCTTACCTCGGCACAAGGCTAGATAACGCCCAGTCCTGGGTGCTCAGCAAAGCCTGCAAGAACAGGCCAAACATTGGATACCTCCACAGTATATAGTTGCAAATATCGTCCTGTGCGTTTCAGGCATTCCATATACCTTTTGTATCCCATCTTTTCCACTCGGGAGAGGTGTAGGCATGCTAAAGCCTTAATGGCCCATTTGTCTAGACAAACTGCGGTCCTGAGCTACGTCCCTTGCAGCCTCACATACCTGGAGGCTGGACAGCCTTTGTGAAGTGAGGTGCTTTTTTGAGTTTAGTTCCTAGTGAACAAATGTCCTTATTTATAAATTGTCACTTTTTTTGTTTGTTTTATTCCTTTTATTTCTGGCATCTCTGTCCAGTCCTGTCCTATGCCACTGGAGGCATGAGCAAATGCCATCTTTTAAATTGTTTGCTGGATAGTAAACCATTATCTCTCCCCGACAAAGTTATCATCCTCACCGATCTGTTGACAGGGCTGCTTCTTCAGTATCTCTCATCTGCTTCAGATGAAATTGGTTGGGATAACATGGACCTAGCTGCAACTTCACGCTTGATCTAGCCCAGATAGTTTTACTGAAAGTGATGTGGGCAGTTCTCACACGCCGTTCTGTGCCTGCAGGACTCTGCAGGAGCTCGCCCCTGGCAGGGAGACAGGGCACACGCGGGTTAGCTTTCCACTGACCTACCTGGGTCCAGAAAAATACAGCTCTCTGGGTCCAGGGTAGCACGAACGAGGGCAATGAGTGATTTCTCTCCGTTTTAGGTCATCTACAAACATCTATAGGACTATCAGTTACTGTTTAACTCCAGCTCTGCGTACTCTTCATACATAAGGGCTAAGTCTGCTGTCATTTAGAAAATGAAGCTTCTTTTCTGACTTGTCGGTACCTTTTTGGTGTGGTATGATTGCTATTTGGCTGTCATTTCTCTAGCTTGTAAAGCTATCCCCAGTGTATGCAGTTTTATATCCCATTAACTCACTCTCATGCTCATCATACTGCACTGCAATCATCTGTCCTCTGCCCCCTAATACTGTTGGATTTCTCTCTTTTAATGCTGTGTTTTCTAAAAACCTCCTTCCTATGAAATGCCAATGTGTGAGACTATTTTCTTGGCTACAGTGATCTTAGTAAGTCTTGAGCAAGGAAAGTATAGTTTAATTTTTTTTTTCTCGATATGTATTTGATAACCTCAGCTTTTCAGAGCCTCACTGCCTCCTACTTTACCTAAATTGTTATTTTTTTTAATAGGATATGTGTGAACATACTGTTTGCAGAGCTGTACAACAGTGCTCATTCTTTAATTGGAGGGGGAGAGCTGTAAACTGCACTGCAATGAAGTTTCCTGTGAGTTGCATCATTGAAAGCGCAAGCGTTAATATATTTCTCCAGATGTTAATCTGTTTCCTGCTTTTATTTTAATGTATGCATATAAAAAGATTTTGGTTTCTTTGTCCCTTTGCACTTGAACTAGAAACTGTAATCTATTTGTGGTGCATACTAGAGAAGTATTTTTTTTTTTAGTACTTTTGGTTTAACAGTTTCTCTGTACAGAAAGAAAAAACAGATCAAGACATCCTTCCAGTGAAAAATAGAAATGAGAGGACCGCAGTGTCCGAATCTAGTGTTGTCTCTGCTAATATGAACAAAGATGCCAAAACAGATTGAATGGTCCCTTAGTCCCTCTGTTTTGAAGAGAGCAAGGGAAGGCAGGCAGGCTGAAGAGAACAATCTGCAAATAAATGTCTGGGAATGACATTTATTTGCATTTCTCCTTGCAAGAAGTTGGTAACAGTTCTAATAAGAATGGATTAAAAACAGGTTTTGTTAACCTCAAATGAGTGGCGTGCTTAAATTTCATTGCTGCTGCTGATTTCTATCCAAAGATTTCTGTTTTAGAGCTGTTATTAAAAATTTAGAGGGCAACTTGAGATCAAAGCAAATGTATGTTCTCTTTATTATGTAAACTTGGCTTTTGTGGAACATGTGCCTTACATCCTTACACTTTCTGCAAGAATTCTTGTCATAGCAAAGGCAGGCAGCCTTCAGATTGTGCACTGAGACCTGAAATGTGGAAAACCAGGGTTGCATCCCAGCGATTAATGGTGCTCTGATTCTCAGTCCTCTTCCCTTATCTCCTAAGTAACTTCTTACGAAAGGGAAGATTGCTCCTGAGGTGCTGTACTTATCTGTTTCCTAGTTAGATCTTCTGTACTGTGCTTCATACTGAGGTTTTGTCACACCTTCATTTTTTTTTGTGTCCGCATAACCTGGGTTTCCCACTGATGTGCTGAAGGACTATCTTGGACTACCTTTCACTTCTTAAAGCCCGGACCTGAAAACATTTCTATAGATACTTGAACCTTATGTGAGGGATCATAGTCTCACAGTTAGGGCTTTAAGACTGCAAGCGGTTTGCAGGAAGGGAATGGTCTGTCTTTCATGCTTATTTGTCGCTGAGAACAAGGCAGCCCTCACACTAGGTAACAGGCTGCTGATAAATGCCTTCTGTTCACTCATGTTTCTTCTCTGATTAGCTTCCTCTTGTCCTCCATCCCCACCTTGCTGCATATGACAGCAAACTGTCAATATTGGCATCTTTTATCACATTTTTAGGGTGTTTTTTTCCGATGTGCCAGCTTTGAGAATCTACATGTTATCTAACAAGTTTTGCCGGGGCCGAAGATCTCCCTTTCACAGTGAAAAGCTTGGCAGGCGTGAACCCCGATGATCCAGTTTGAGGCAACGGCTGAAGAACTTAGACTTGCGTGGTTTTGGAAGGGCTGCGGTTGCTTGTATTCTGGCATCTCTTTGAGATTCTTATATCCCAGTTCTTGCTTTGTATCCCGCTTTTGACCTGTCCTGTGTCTCCAGCTGGTTGGTGGTTTCTGAGCTCTTACACGAGCTGTTGCTTTTGCACTTGATGAGATTTGTGTGTGCAACCCTGAGTATAACTTAGCCCTTGGTGTGCTGTTACTTTAAAGCACTGATAAAACTACTGGTAAAATGGGGAGGGAGGCAAGGCAAAAATCTGAAAAGCTGCTAGATCTTAAAAGATTAATCGGCCTGGTTTAAATAGCAAGCAAAGCTACAAGCGCTCTTTTCTACACAGCGTGTTTTCTGCCGTTCTGCTCTGGCAAAGTTGTTTCTCCAGGGGAAGATTTCAAGCTCCATAAGACTGTGTTCTTATATTAGTGTCAGGACACAGGCTAAGATTATTTGTGTGAATATGTAGAAACAGTTACATTACCTGGGGTTACTTTCATGCTTTCTCACTCGGTGGAGTTATGGCCTCATATTGCTTGATTGCTTATCTGTTACTCTGTTTATACCTATTTGTATTTACAAACTCCTACCAGGGAACTCTTGTGTATGAGCTTCCAGCCTAAGCCAAAGAGAAGTCAGTGTAAATGATAGGACTTCCTAGCCTGTATCGGTGATAAACCCAGTCCTATTTGTAAATATTATGCAGAATATACAATAGTACTCTCACAAGAGGGGTGAGGTACAGTCAGACCCAAGGTTGCTATAATTATTTAGTTGGTTAGTGGTTTGGTTTTGTTTTTGTTTTTTAATTGGAAGAGTATATTCGTCCATGCTTGTAAACTACTTCCTGCAGCCTATAACACACAAAGGATTGTTTCAGTTTTGTTGCAAGGAAAGAAGTGATATGAGCAACCTGAACGATGGTTCCTAAAACAGATCAACCCCTGACACGGTCAGTCTTTGTTCGTAGACCTGTTCTCTACCATCAGCCACTCATCCTCTTCTCTCCTCTGCCTGGGGTTTCCACCTCCTCTGCTGGGCTGCTTTGACTGCTTGCGTAAGTAGGCTCAAAAAAGTTCTGTAAAACTATGATGGGGGCAGAGGGAGCAAAGGAAACAGGTAGAAATGATAATTTATGCGTTTACATTTTCTCCTCTTTCTGAATTGATTACCAGTTGTGGTTACAAAGTGCCATTTACAGCACAGCTCAAAAAGCAAGGTCTTGTTTAAGTTGTATCAAACAGCAAGTTTCCGTATCGGTGTTAGTGACTTGCTGACTCTTGGTTGTCTGTAAGGTAGTAGAAGGGGGCCCCTGAAATAATTGCAGCAGAATTAAGTGTTCTGGACTCTACTTACAGGCATATTCTCGAGTGCTGTCGGTGCTTGCTGGCATTGTCTGAGAAATATAAGCTGAAGGGAGGTAGATTTTTTTATCAATATTTTTAATTAAGAAAATGTTTTAGTGAAAAGGTTAGTGGCTTTATAATTCTGCTGCTTCCACGTGTCTTAGTGTTTGTGGGATACAGGGTGGCCCGTGGAGTTTTTTCAAAAAAGTTGGACTTTAAGGTTAGGAAACGTGATCTTCTTTGGCCTTTGGGAGAGCGAAGAAGCAGTTGTGTGTAGCACTCGGGTTGTGCAGCACATCCTAGATGGTTAACAGACCTCTTTGTGTGCATCCTGCTGCATGGGGCTATCTGTAAAGTTGATGTGTTTCACCACCATCGAGGCTTGTACTGAGAATTAGTAGCTTTCTGGTGATGGAAATTACATATATGTGTGACTTAAATGAAAATGTGTATTCATTTATTGAATAGCTGATACAAGATGAGAGTTTTCATTTATGGGGACACTAGCTGCTTTTTTTAATTTCACCCCATCAAAAGCAGAGAGAGGTGGACAAGAGGGCAGGCATGGATCAAGGAGAGCAGGTAGACAGTGATCTGAGCAGATGGAAGCCGGACAGTGTCATAGAATGTGATGGGTTGGAAGGGACCATTAAAGCCCATCCAGTCCAACCCCCTGCAGGGAGCAGGGGCATCTTCAACTAGATCAGGTTGCTCAGAGCCTCATCCAGCCTGGCCTTGAACGTCTCCAGGGATGGGGCCTCCACCCCCTCTCTGGGCAACCTGGGCCAGGGTCTCACCACCCTCATTGTGAAGAACTTCTTCCTAATGTCTAATCTAACCCCACCCTGCTCTAGTTTAAACCATTGCCTCTCGTCCTATCGCTCCATGCCCTTGCCAACAGCCCCTCCCCAGCTTTTCCTGTAGGCCCCCTTCAGGGACTGGAAGGTCGCTGTAAGGTCTCCCCGGAGCCTTCTCTTCTCCAAGCTGAAATCAACCACAGCTCTCTCATAGCAGAGGTGCTCCAGCCCTTTGATTATCTTCATGGCCCTCCTCTGGACCCGCTCCAAAGGTCCATGTCCTTCTTGTGCTGAGAGTTCCAGAACTGGATGCAGGACTCCAGGTGGGGTTTCAGAGAGCAGAGTAGAGGGGGAGAATCTCTCTGGATCTGCTGGCCATATTTGTTTTGATGCAGCCCAGGATGTGATTGGCCTTCTGGGCTGCAAGCGCACATTGTTGGCTCATGTCCAGCTTTCATCCACCAGTCCAGTGATGGGAGTATACTGGGAGGGCTGGACGTCGTCCTTCATAGTTGTAGGCAGTGGGGCCTGGGTAATAGTGCTCCAGCAGCCGGGAATAGTGGCAGGGTGAAACAGCAGAGGTGATCGGTAGTGAATGGAGAGGTGGGATGGTGGTTGTGGGTTTATTAAGAAGGATTTTACTCCTGAGAGGGGCTTGGCTCCCGATCCATCAGAGTGGTTATTAGATCAGTTGGCAAGCAAGAGAAAACAAGGAAACCCAAGAAACTGTGTTTTCTAGCACACACAGCCCTGTTGCTTCTCTAGTCATAATTTTTTGGGGACAGTTTTCTTCTTTTTTCTGAACTACCTGCTCTGACTCTCAGATCCAGGCAGCTGAGGGGAAAATAAGACTGTTGCTCTTATTTGGAACAACTTGGAAAGGGGCAATACTCTAAAAGGCAACAGCAATAATGCAGACTAAACCATACTTAAAACAAGTCTCTATCCATCACTTTGATATACTGAAATCCCAATCTGCTGATTTGATGTCAGGATGATGTATTATGACCTTTTTTTATTATTTATTTTAGGGTTTAGTTGCAGACTTTATAAAAACATAAAGTGTGTCTGGCTCTGGTTGTAAGGTTTATTGAATGGCTGGGAGAAGCTTTTAGATGTGGAGCACCAAGTGGTGGTTTGTTTTCATATTTATATACCCAGAAATGCACTTCTGTGCACATATAATTTGTATTTGTTTATGTGTGTAATTTGCAACGGGTGAAACTACAACTAGGTATAAATCTCATTCAGTTACATGCATGGTTGTGGTTAGAGGTCTGTTCATGGGTGTTGCCTTGCTGTGCTTAAAGGAGTTCCTACATGGGGAGAGCCAAGTTTAAGCTGATAGGGAGCTCATTTAAGATGAAATGGCATAAGACACAGTCACCCTCGGGTTCTACAGATTTATTTAAATTGCTCTGAGGTGTGGTTTAATCCTTCCTTGTGTAAGGCTGTAGGATCTGCTGCTTCATATTTAGTCAGGTATGGATGGGAAGGTTGCACATTGCTGGCCTTTTGTTTTAAAATGAAACTCTCTGTCACAGCTGTTTGGCCAAAGTTCAAGTCGTTTGTGCACTTTCTGTTTGCCAGTGTGGCTGCTGGACAGATTTGGCGCTCAAGGTGTCTGTTGGCTTGGTAGTGTTGGCGGCTTATTTTGATGTCTTCAATAGGTCTGACATGAAATATCATCTTCCTCATTAGGACTAAGACCATTCCTACTTTTTTTCAGCGAGTAAATCTTTACCTGTAAGTTTTGACCTGCTCTGGCAGGGAGTTGGACTTAGATGATCTCCAGAGGTCCCTTCCAACCCCTATCGTTCTGTGAGTCTGACTCTGACATTGCTTTTGCTGCTCCCTACGATGGGAGTGGCCACCTTTTGCCTGCTTAAAGCACGGTTTAATAGTTCATAAGCATCTTACTACACCTGTTTGAGCATTTTCTTTATGTCCTGTGTGATACAGCCCCAGCCCCTTCAAATTTGCATTTTTAGAAGGTGGAAGAAAAGGTGGTTAGTGTTTAGTTTGTGTGTTTCTTCCTAAAGGATGGGTGTGTGTGTTTGTGAATCTTAAAAATGTGAAATTCGTGCAAACTATTTGTCTGAACAGACAAATATGGTCCAGAGACTTTAAATCAATCCAGCCAGCTCAAACCACAGGTAGCACTCCTTCTGCCAAATACAGGCAGGACCTTGGACTTGAGTGTTGCCCCTTGGCTCCTGCTCGCGGAAGTGCAGTGGTGGCCATGCTTTCTAGCTATCTTACCGCTGTGTGTCCACAAAGACTGTCTTTGGCCTCTTAGAAGATGGAGAGAAGCTTTTCTGGGGAGCAACTCGTAGGATCTGCAATTAGTCTTCTGTTTTGAATTGCCTGTAGAGGACTTCTGTCTCCATCAACTTGAAGAAGAAACTAAGGAAACTTGTCTCTGCTCTTACTAACAGGCTGAGAGAGCTGGGGGGAGTTCAGCCTGGAGAAGAGAAGGCTCCGGGGAGACATCATAACGGCCTTCCAGTACCTAAAGGGCCTACAGGAGAGATGGGGAGGGACTCTTTATGGGGGAGTGTAGCGATAGGATGAGGGGTAGTGGCATTAAAATGGAAGGGGGGAAATTTAGATTAGATGTCATGAAGAAATTTTTCAGTCTGAGGGCAGTGAGCCCCTGTCCCAGGTTACCCAGAGAAGCTGTGGCTGCCCCATCCCTGGAGGGGTTCAAGGCCAGGTTGGACGGGGCTTGGAGCAACCTGGGCTGGTGGGAGGTGTCCCTGCGCAGGGCAGGGGGGGGCACTGGGTGGGCTTTAATGTTGCTTCCCACCCAAACCATTCTATGTAACCCACCCAGAACAGGTGCTGTCTAAACTGCCAAAATGCCTCTGCTCTTCCTATTGTCTTCTCCCAGAATTTCCTTTGCTCCCCTTCCCTTAGCTGCTCAGAGCGGGAATAGGACAGCCCCCCAGATAGGTAAAAGATCCATTAGACACATTCCAGAAGTTTTCTTACCTCCGAGAAATGCATCAGTTAGATGCCGTATTAACCTAAATATGGCTTCAGAGGGTGGGTGGTTGTATGCGTCGATCGTCAAAAGTTAACACTGCAGCATGTGGATCGATTTAAATCAAAGTGGTTTAAATAGCAGGCAGGAAACTTTGATTTGAATAATTGATCTTTAGTTTTGTTTTGCACATATATTTCTTAGGTTCTGCTGATAACTTTATAGTTTTCTGGTAGGTGTCAAGTAACCTGGCAATTGCATTACTTCCTACATGTTTATTACATGCCAAATTGGAAAATAGGTAATTCTCTGCATATTTCCCAGCTGATTCTTATTTACAAGTAGTGTCAAGCTACATTTGGATGGAAACTGGGATTCAATTGAAAGTTTGGGTTTACTTGATGTTAAGACTTGTGTCAAAATACAGTTTGTCTTTTGAAAGACACTTATTAAATACAGTGAGTCTTGTAAGGATAAGGTAAATTTCACTAAATTTCTGGTTACCTTGTCCTTCAAAAACATAAAGCTGGCAGAGCTCATCAACTTACCTTATTTTTATTCCTCATTTAAAAGCGAGACACTCTCTTTCCTGCTTTCTGAATTCCCAACTGATTTCTCAACTTTGAAAGCAGTAGTCATTGAACTGAGCTAAATAAGCAAAGTAAAAAGAAAATGTTTGTTCTTTTGTTCTTGCAGACAAGGATACTGCTTGGAAGATGGGTTGGCACTTAATCAGACACTAGTTCCCAGTGCTTACTAAGTGACTTCCACCAGTTCATTGCCTTGATACTCTCTTTCCCTTGGAAAATTTTTGCAAAATACGCATCTTACTCATTTGGCTCACTTAAATTATTTTAAATTGGAAAGTAATTTTAAAGCTTTTTATTTTTAATCTGCATGACTCTGCAGTGTTGCAGATGCACCTTTGCGTGCGGGTGTTGCAGCTGTGTTTGGGGAGTGGAGGGGATGTGTAACAGCCCCATCAAATATCCTGGAGCTGAACGTGGGATGGAGAGGGTGCTCTCCCTGGCTCTTCTGCTGCCTGGGGATCTCGTGCATGCACAGACCAGCACGACAGGCTCTGCTTTGCTCCGGGGCTTCCCATCCCCAATTTGTCCCCTCACCCATGATCAGCCTTTCAGTGATACGTGGGGCCGGGAACAAGGAATGAAGTGATGCTGTCCTGGAGCTGCCGTGTCGCCTGCTGGAGACTACGCTCAAGGTGCTCTCCAGCTTTGAGTCCATTCTAGGGGCTTTTCCTCTGAGGGGGAGAAAAAACCCCTATTCCTGAGAGTATATATTCATCACCTGCAAGTCTGGACTCGGAAAAGCAGTGATCACAAGGAATGAGCTTAAAATCATAGAATTGCCCAGACTGGAAGGGACCTTTCAGGTTATCAAGTCCAACCATCAACCTAAAACTCGCAAAACCCATCACTAAACCATCCCTCTAAGCACTACGTCTGCCCATCTTTTAAATACCTCAAGGGATGACGATTCCACTTGCCCACCTGGGCAGCCTGTTCCAATGCTTAATAACCCTTTCAGTGTAAAAAATTTTCCTAATATCCAGTCTTAAACCTCCCCTGGCGCAAAGATGAGCTTTTCTCTTAAGAGGATATCTATGTGAAGTCCTTCAGCTGTTTAAATGATGGGATTTGGTTTGGCTTTTTTGTTGTGCCTGTCCCTAGGTTTTTAGGGTGAGTCTCTGGAAGGTTGTTGGAAAGGAGCTGACTAAATGGCTCCTGTTGAAGGATATACATTCGGGGCAGGATGCTCGCTGTGCAACAGGGCTCTCTTGCTGGCTATTTTGAGCTTGTTTATCTTTTTAGATAATGCTTGCCCTGGCATCATTCATAGTACTCCTTTAACTTTTAAAGGCTTTAAATGCAAGTTAAACATAGACCATCTACTAAATCCCTCATCCAAGCTCACGTGAGACATTAAAGATGGCAGCAGCACGTCCTTTTACTGACAAAGCAGTGGGTCTTGAGCGGATGGCAGAACCGCAGTCAGTAGACGCTAAAATTGGAATTAGTGCGTAAAGAATAAGAAAAGGTTTGAACTCCGCTGAAGGCAAGACGGGAAAGTTGCCCCACATTCGCTAGAGCAGGAGCTCGCTTTGCAAAATGAGCATTCTCAACAGATGCAACTTCTGTGCGGTAGTTAAAAATAAATTGTGAGGAGTTAAAAAAAAAAAAAAAGTAGGGAAACAAATCTGGGCATCAGTTTATGGCAACCTGAGTTTTCTGAGTGTGGTGGGGTATGAATTGCTGAGATCTTGAGGCAGAAAATGTCTATATACAGCCGTAATAGCTTATTTTTCTCTCCTTTCGGGATATTAACTTTTCCTATTGCTTTGGTCTGGACTGTTTGCTCTCCTGAAATGAGCTTAACTCCGTCTGCTTTTTAAAAATGAGAAAAATGATACAAGGGTTTCAAGTAGAGTTTTTACTGTTGTTGGTTTGTCCAGCTAGGGCTTTTTAGGACTCAGCATAATAATTTAGTATTTATAAAGTTTGTTTTTATTGTTCCATCTTGAAACAAATAAATGCCTTTATGATCTGAGTTTTGTCATCTAAAAATGTTGTATTTTCCTATTGCATGTTTTATTTTCTTTACTAATTAGTCATAAATGCATAGATTATAAATCACAGAATCAGAATGGTTTAGTTTGGAAGGGACATTAAAGATCATCTAGTTCCAACCTGCCTTCCATGGGCAGGGACAAATACATGGATTTAGTTAAAACTCTCATTTGGTTTTTATTCCTTCCCTCTTAGTTTGAAGTCAAAAGCATAAAGCTACTTAGGACCGAAATCTTCCTGATTTTATTTTTTTTTTAGGAAAAGATTCCTTTTTCCGTCTTTTGTGTGTGTGTGTTGGAGATACCATTTAAACTCTGATCCTGAAAATGCTGAAGTATGCTAGTAATCCTGCTAAATCCACTTTGAATCTCCCAAGTGGAAAAGCTCACACAGTCGGGTTCATGCCTCCTCTAACCAAGAACTTTGCAGAATGGTAACTTTCTATGAAAAATTGTAGCACTGCTTAATCTTTGAAGGACCATAAGACTTTAAAATATATTGTAATAGAATCAAAATGACCGTGATACAGTTATTACCTTTGTGCTGCTGCCTGGAAATGTTTCATTTTAAAAAAACCTGCTTGGTACTTGAGACAATCTTGGTTTTGTGCGTAAGAAAAACAAGGTAAAAGCACTCAATGTTTACTCTTCATTTTTGAGAGTTGTAGCTTGTATAAAATGTTGTGAACGCGAAGCATCCACTATATTATTAGTAGCAGATTCCTGTGCTGTTGCAACGTGCTTTTGGTAGTCATTGAAATTTAATTTGTATGATCCTGACGTGCTAAGTTTCCTTTATGCAATTGCCCCCTTTCTCCAGCATTTCCTTTCGCCATTGTCTCTTGAATTAGAGGATGCAGGAAAGGTGAAACCACGGAGAGAAGAGCTGGTGTTTTGAAGGGTGGTTTATGGGAGGATTTGAACAGTATCAGATTCCCCTGAAAGTTCAGGTAAAGAGTCTGAGAGTTCGGGAAACTCTCTTCTGCACAGTTTATGCAGAAAACAGCGACACAGGCCAGGGAGAACTGTAAGGAGACTCCAGTTCGTCCTCAGCACGAGAAGGACATGGACCTGCTGGAATGGGTCCAGCGGAGGGCCATGAGGGTGCTCCAAGGGCTGAAGCCCCTCTGCTGTGGGGACAGGCTGAGAGAGCTGGGGGGGTTCAGCCTGGAGAAGAGAAGGCTCCGGGGAGACCTTCCAGCCCCTTCCAGGCCCTCAGGGGGCTCCAGGAAAGCTGGGGAAGGACTCTGGAGCAGGGAGGGAGCCATGGGATGAGGGGGAAGGGTTTTACACTGAAAGAGGGGAGATTGAGATGAGAAATTGTGAAGAAATTCTTTGGTGTGAGGGGGGTGATCCCCTGTTCCAGGTTGCCCAGAGAAGCTGTGGCTGCCCCATCCCTGGAGGGGTTCAAGGCCAGGTTGGACGGGGCTTGGAGCAACCTGGGCTGGTGGGAGGTGTCCCTGCCCAGGGCAGGGGGGTTGGAACCGGATGATCTTTAAGGTGCCTTGCTACCATTCTATGATTCCGTGATTCCAGCTTTCACAAGCAGAGATTGGTAAGTTCTCGCTGACATTTTTGTTGTCTTTAGAAAAGGCAGTTTTTCCTTAATGAAGGAGAGCCTACGCTATGTTAATCCCCGCTTTGGTCCAATGATCAATGCAGGAAAGCAGCATGCTGTGAAAATTTACCACTGTAGATCAATAGCCCCTGGCTACCCAACTGTATTAAAGATAATTGATGGGCTGAGGGGATCTTGTAAACACTTGTTTGTCCCATCAGCATGTTTGCTTGTTTGTTAGTGAGGACAACTACAGAGCCACTGTCAGCCGTAATATATTTCTAGTTTTACTTGGGATTACTGCAGAATGTGCATTCGTTTGTCTTTTAAACCACTTCAGCATCCTGAATGTGACTAGACATCAGTTATGGAAATGTATTAGTTGATAGCGAATTTTATAAATTTTTAAATAAGAACACAAAAGCCTTATTTATGCTGGGTAAATTGAGATTTAGAGAAAAATCCAGCTAACTTTGGCCCCTAGATGACATTTTAAGGGATAAACGATCAAGGTTATGCAAATGAGTGAATTGATCAAAACTGGTGATTTGAATCGCTTTGATTTACATCAGCAAGAGGGAAGCTTTGATTTAAATCATTGATTTTAATCTTGTTTTGGGATTGTACTTTCATTATTTTCCTAAAGACAGGTTGATTTTTCATTGGCTGGTAACTATTTGAAGCATGTTTATTTGCAAACAAGTATAGCTCTTAAGTTAATTTCTTAATTTCTTTCTTTGGGCAGGAGGGGGAATGCTTTATTGGTAAGTGGGGCAGGAATATATCCTTAAGCAGGTACATAATGTAACAAATCCTCATTTAAATTCTTTAACATTTACGTTTTCTGGAAGTGGGAAATAAGCTCTGTGTAGGTGAGGATTGGAACGGAATGCAAAAATGCAGTGTTTTGAGGTTTGTAGTTAAATGTAGCTATCTTAAAAAGCCAGCTTTTGTCATTTAAATAAAAAAATGTCAAAAACATCTCATAAATGTTTTACATTTTAAAACTCTTTCATTAAACAAAGAAAGCATTATCTGCAGTTAATGAACTGAACTGTTTCTGGATACCATGTCCTTCAAGGTTTGAGAGCTGGCAGATCTTATTCTCTTACCTCGTTTATTATTCACAGATTAGAAGAGGAAAACAAGCTTTCCTGCTTCATTTTTTGCTATTTTTTAAATTTTTTAAACTCCCAGTTGGTTATTCAGCTTTTGAATGAATAAGTCATTGATTTGAATTAGATGGATAAACTAAAATGAACAAAATATTTCTTGTATGTGCCAAAGAGGGCAAAAGTGGTTTAGTTCTTGAGACTCTCCTTCCAGGTGCTTCTGCTGTACCCTTCACCAGTTCAGGAGTCAGATTTATTTCCCCTCCTTCCTCACCTCCCCAAAAGAAGAAATAAATATTTTACATGAAGTATTAAATAATGTTATAGTAAGCTTATGCTTTGCAATAGTTGTTCAACATTTTAGTAGAACATTTAAAAAAGTAACTTAAAAATGGAATTCCAAAATATTTTTTTTTAATCTTCTCTTATGAAATCTAATATGAATGCAGATAAATTCCTAGTGGTTTTTTTTTTTTTTGATTGTGAATGCGATCTAGGGTTGGTAATCAAGGTGAAAGAAATGCACTAAGTTCGTTTTCAGCATGGAATACATATTGGCTTTCTTTTTTTATTTTTTATTTCTTGTCTGAAGGACTTCAACAGCAGATTGGGATTTTTTATTATTTTTAGCGTAGAATGTGGGTGTCTCACAGACAAGTTCAAGTGGTTTGGTCCCTGTTTAAACTCGCAAAGCTAACGAGGCAGGCAGACGCAGTTCTCTTTTCCTGTGATTAAAAAGAAAAGTAATTCACACTTTTATTTTTTTGTTTCTAGACCACAAGGCTTGTTGAAGCTGTAGAGCAGTTGTAATGAAGATTGAATGAGAATAGGCAAGAGACAGTGGTCTGTTTAGATTTTCTGTTACATTTATTTTATTAAAATTGATGGGATGATGACAGTTCAGTCTCAACTGTAAAGAGCACCTTAAATCCTTTGGTAATTAACTATTTGCTTATTACTCTACCTTCTCAGGCACTGCGTAAATGTTTACCATTGGGAAGAAAGGCAACAGTTTAGGGTGAAGCTGATGCCATCCCATCTTCCTCAACACTGTCAAACCTGTGATACTTCTTACAGCACAGAGCTTGTGCTCTGCTGAGAGCTATGTCAGTGTTCGGCTGGAAGATGCTGCAGGGTCTCTTTCTTTCCCAGGAAAAAAAAAAAAGAATTCTCCAGAATGTGCTTTTCTACTTTTGTACTGCCTTAAAACAAATGCCTCACCATGTTGACTTACCAGCACTCTGTTGCATTTGCTGTACTGTAAATCAGGGTGAAAAGTGAGGTCCCAACGTTTTGTCACTCTCGGTTTCACTTGAATTCTGTATTGTCAGGTCATTCATTTGCTGCCGTTTGTGTTCCTCCGTGATGCTATGATAAATAACTTTACCTTCCATCACTTAAGTGACTGCTGCTGGAAATGACAAAGCAGTACCTTGTTCAGATTTTAAAGCTCTGTTTAATAAGTGAGAAAATACTTATTTTTTTTCTGATGAGGGAAAATATTTTCTATGATTCTGTGATTCTGTGAAAATAGCCTTTATATGAATGCAAAATACTGTTGCTCTTCAGATCTGTAAAACTGGAAGGAGGAAGTCAAACTACAGATGTCTGTTGTTACCTCCTTGGGTGCTTATGTCCCACATCATAGATTAGATTTTTAATTCTCAAAAAACCTTTGCTCGTATCTGAATACAAAGCACAAGTTGGTGGCTGATGCAACATCCTGAGCCAGTTTGTAAGTATTGGAACATGCATTTAGGAGTAAAAACAAGGGTGAGACGGAGCAGAAATGTCAAAAGGTAAAGAGAAATTAAATGGTAACTGCTATTTACCCATATTCATAGTACAGAGACTTCTAGATGTAAAATCAAATGGAAAAGGGATCCTTCAGGATATGTGCCAGCCTTGATTAAAATATGAGGAATTCTTGCCCATTCCTGTGGAACACCTGATACTGTTATTTATCTGGTCCCTCAGAAATGTGGTTATAGGAGTAGACATACAGATTTGCGGTCTTTGATTACTGTTAATCAGTCATCAGAGAGGCAGTTCCTGACCAGCTGTAGGATGTTCTTTCCCTTGCCCAGTTGGAGAGACAAACAAAAACGGGACGGGAATGTGGGACAGGAACAGGAGTGGAAACAAGAAGTTGTGAGGGTAAAATAGAAGCTGAAAATGCAGCAGTAAAAGGATGGAGAGGGGAGTTGTGAGAGGATTTTTACAGTGGAAGGAAAGGGCGAGGATGTTTAAAGCAAAACCTTTAAAAACCCACCGACTTGCCGAGAGTCGTTCAAACCTGATGTGAAAGTTTTTTGTAAGGAAATGAGGAATGCTCTGTTTTCTGTGTCCGCTGTGGGGAGTACAAGAAATAGCCGACCTAATTTTCAGCAAAATGTTGGTGTTAGGAAAATGAAATTTCTAACTCCGTTGGCCTTCTGGAATAACTCGCTTGGGGAGGCTTAATATTCTGGTTGCTCTTCCCTGAGTTGCTGAAGGCTTTTCCTGCCAGTAAGTTCATCTCAATGCAGCAACAGTTATCTGTAAAGTCTAAGTGATCCTGCAATAAAAGGGCCTTCTTAATCAAAGATGGTAAAGTCGGAGACAGTCAGTGCTTTCAGCGTTGGCATCCTGTTCTGCTAAGGCAATCCCACGTAGGAGGAAGACAGACACAAAAAGTGATTTGGCTGTAATGCAGCAAAACAAATTCTGGCCAAATTGTGGACTTGGAGTTAATGGGTACACAGTGTTACTCTGCGAGTCTCTGTAGTGCTGACTGGAAATGGTGGTGAGTTTTGTAGTCTGTTAACTACTTAAGGCTGTTTTGTTATTTCAGGTTTGGCTTCCGCTGGTGAAAAATGGGGCCGTTCCATGCCTTACCTTTCAAAAATAAAAACATTTTGAGAATATGAAAGGTAAATCTTACTGGCTTGCTTTAGAGCAACTGTGAGGCTGCGATCTGATGCATTTATATATGTGTGTGTCATCCCTCCTTCTCTCCCGGCCAACTGGATGTTGACTTATGGTGTCAGTTTTCTCCTTGTAGATGTAGAGTGAGTCTTTTCTGATGTACCGAGTTTTACAATGTATATTCACGCTCTCAGGCTTGTGGAATGGCCGTACATAAATTGTGCCCGGGCCATTTAAGAACATAATATCCCTGCAGGGTCAAACTGGTGCTCAGACTAGCCCAGTAGCCAGTCGCTGATTACAGTAAAAACACTCCTTGCAGAAACTCGGCTTTTATCTTGCAGCTGAAGAAGTGGCAGAAACCACGCTCAGGGCTTCAGCTTCATGTGTGATGAAGTTGACAACTGACTAAGTTCAGGCCATCGGGCGTCCTTTCTCTGCCCCTGCCCAGATCTCTCTGTTACCAGTTTTCCCCATAAGCCTGCTTTACTTGACCCGATTTCTGCAGCTCGTCTGCTGTGCAGCCCTTCTCAACAAGGCCACTTGCCGGTTTGTGACTGGTCAGTCTCAATCATAGGTAAGTGTGGCTCCAATATTCCCTTTTTGCAGGTTAAAAGTTTTTTAGACCAATCCTATTTGGTTTTTTGCCGTGAACTTTATATTGCCAAGTACAAGGCATGAGCAGTCTTTTGAAAGAAATGGATGCTGTTATTTACAGCATCAAATATAGGAAAAACTGTTATTAAATCAGGTTTTAGTAAAGTGAAGGGGTAGATTCTGTCTTAAGGGTATAAGATGCATTTATTCACTCTCCATTTCTCAGCTTTTCTTTTTCCACTGTTCTATCAACTGACTCCAGGAACTAGAGCTTAAAGAAGAGCAAATGCTAATAGGTATGCTAAGGACAGTGAGAGAAATGACTAAGATTTTTACTTACTTCTTTGGATTCTAAAAAAAGTCCTAAAAGAAGAGACTGTTAAAGTTATCCCACTATTTTTTAATTCTTTCCAAATCCTTAAATGGGAAGTGCAGGGAATCAAGCATCATTCTCTAGTCATTAACCCTCTCCAATGACCCAGGTGGTTCACTATATGCATCGTACTCCTCTTGTAGAGCTCATTAGGTGTAGTCCAAGCACCTTCGTGCCAGCAAGAGGGGACAGGGTAAAACCATCCCTTTCAGATTTTGGAATCGGGGTCGTGGCCTGTGTTTGAAAGGTTTGGCTGCGTTGCTGATGGAAGGGAAGGATGGAATAGTAATATTGCATAGAGGACAGTGTCGACATGGTGAAGCATTACTTACCTCGGTATACTTGTTTCCCTGTTTCTGTAGCAATAGCAATAAAATCATCTTTATGTTGCTGTAAAGAGATGAGGGGGGAAATTGTATCAGTTTAAGTAGTACAATACTGTGATTTCCTAGAGTGGGAAGGCCCAGGTTTGAAGCCTAGGTAATATTGGGTCGTAACATCTTGCACTCCATTGGCTTACTAAGATCTTGTAAGGATTTTGTGTGCTCTCCGAGTGAGTGGCATCATCTGTCACAGCATGCACACTCTGTCGTGATAATCCACCAAGCACACTGTTGCATCCTGTCCCCCCCCCCCGCCAAGATTTCACTTTTAAAATAGCTGTTTTAAGATACCTTGCCCATCTGATAACCAGCATCTTCTTATTAGAGACATGTCGTCCCTCCTGATTCTTTCCAGCTAGAGACAGTAGATACTTTGTGTTAAAAAAGTGAATCTGGGAAGATCCATCTATTTTGGCTACTAGATGAGGCACAACTCATAACCAGTGCAGGCAGTGAACTTGCGCTCACTTACATCCTAAAAAAAAAAAAAAGCATTAGATACTTGTTTAGAAAGATGGAAATTGAGGAAGAGATGTAGTTCATGGTCTCCAAACGCCCTCAAAGACTGCTGTCCTGGTTTGTTCTCTAGAGGATCTTGCAGCAGTCTTATTGCTGTAACTTTTGAATGTCTTCCTGGAGTTCTTTAAAATATGACTGACCTCAGTCATGAGAATTTAGCAGTGTTTTCAGTGGTAAGTCATATTTAAACAGGGGTTAAACCAGCTTAACAAATAATATCCTTGTGTGAATGGGGACAGAGATTTATGTAACAGATAAATGTGCCAGTACATTATCAACTGGATGTAAAGAATCATAAAGATCTAAGTAATAAATGAAGCTGAGAGTACCCCTTTATCTAAGTCAGGATTTTGGATAATATTCTTAGAACTAACTAAAAAGAAAGAAATTCATCCTACAGTCTCCCGTGCTTGGCAGCAGAATTGTTAGTCAGCAGGAATGTGCAGAACTTTGTGAAAAATTGTTTTTTAGATAATTGCCTGTTGCAGACTGTCTAGAGGAACTCACATTTTATTTTTGGCATATTGCATTAAATGGTAGCTTTTTACATTTTAGGACTGATGTGTTGATTTATATATCCTCCAGTCCTCTGGTGGACGTCCAATTTCCAAACTTGGATACTTCTGTTGAGTAAAAATTTTCAGTTCTCAGATAGGAAGAGAAACTTTCCAAGGTGCTCCCTCTTCAGCGCAAAGGAAAATGGTAAGATGATGAGGGTGATAGGTCTAAAAGCATGCGTAGGAAAGGCTGTACGCTCATTCCCATCTGGATTTTGGTGTGTATACCTTTGGAACGGTTGAGTATCCCCCTGAGCAATGTACGCGCACTTAGGGAATGGTAGGAAATTTATCTAAAACTTCAGAATCAAAATGCAAGTAATGTGTGAATTATAAAGATTTGAGTTTTCTTTCATTGCCCTAAAAATGGGAAGCTTGTAGAGTGGGCAATAGGGATAAATTAGAACAGCAGCTTATTGCTGGTATTGCCAGTTGTTGGTGTCACCACTACACAGGCTATACTGCACGGATCTTTTTGAATTATAATAGTTATAAAATCGTTAGCAGCCTTTGTTGCTGCAGGACGTACCAGGAAGGTGCGATTCCCACCTTTGATGATGCAGCCTTGAAGCATGTTTTGGGAGGATGCCGCCAGCTCATCTGTGGTACCACAGCAGCTGGCAATAGGAGGGGTAGAAGCACACATCCACTCCACAGAAAGTCTTACGACTTTTTTGTAATTGGCAGCCATTGTAACTTTAATTCATATCTGAATTACAGATGGTGTAAAACCGCCAGGGTCCTGGGTTTCTCTCCAGCAGCTGCTTCTCTTTTTTTTTTTTTGAGTGGAACGAGGTTAATGGACACTCTGTCGTTTATTTGGCTTCAAAATAAAGTGTGTGTGTATAAAAATATATAAATATAAAAACCCCTCCGGAGGTCTGAATGGCAAATTATTAAGAATCTTCCCTGATCTTTGAAAATATAGGGTGTAGCGTGGAGACAGAGCAACAGAAAGCCACGTCTAGAAATGATGAAAGTCAAGGCTGGAATAATTCTTCAGATGGTTTCCGTTCGTGGCGTTATCGCTGTACAGCAGAGTGGTCTGCAGCTTTGAAGGCAAGTCAGCCTTGCTCTGAGATGATCTCTTTTGAACTGCTGTTTGAGCTGTAGGTACCCGACCCCTTTGGACAGGAGCGAGTAGGTACCTTAAGACTGCATGAAAGGACAGAGAGCTCCGCTCAGGGAAATGGCTCCAAGAAAATGCTTGCGCAAAAGGGGTTTAGAAAATAAGGTGTCTTGTGGCTGAGATGCGTTTCGGTTAGGGGGAAGTTTTCCGAGATTCCCGTAGATTGTTAGTCCAGCAGATCATAAAGACTGAAGAGGGGTGGGAAAAAAGGGTTCACACAAGCCCTGGCTGTGGCACTGCTTAGTTTTGGGAGCAAGGGGAAATAGCTCAACAGCCTGTAGGCATTACAGAACGGCTCAGCGCTTTGGAAAATATGAAATGCCTGAATGTGAGGAATAAATGAATGTTTTGCTAGCTGTCATTTTGGCCGCTTTCCTGCCGCTTCCCCTCGCACCAGACCGGACCCTGTGTTAAAGCAAAGCATGAATGTTGTTTGGTTCAAAACCAGCTGTGGTGGATAATCCGTTTTCTGCTTGTTTCTGGAAGTGGAAAAACTCCATGATCAATCAGCTAGGAGAAAAAATTGATGGCAACTCTGGCTGTCTTCAGTACAGATGATTTGTTCTAATTCTTCCCATCCCTTTGCCTTCTGCCTCTCACAGTTAGCAAGTTTCCTGCAGAAATTGCCTGAGTTCAATTGCATTACATTTGAAAAAAAGAAAGTTTTCGGAGAAGTTAGCAAGTGAAAATGGAGTAGTTAATGGTGGCCATAACTGTAGCCTTTGCTGCCAACGACAGCTATAATTATATATGGGGCACATACATTCCAGCAGATGCTTCCCATTTAAACCACAGTGGTTTCAGCATAGACCAAATTTAGGATCTAAGCGTGGTGACCATAGCACTCGCTGTATCTCTGATTCCATCTTCTGCCATTTACTGTCTTTCTCAAATGCTCAGTGAGACTTTTTTTCCTAGTTGTTCTATGGAACAGCTTTGATTTTTCTCACTTTGTGGTTATTTTAAGCTTCAGAAAACAATAAGAATGTACTTTTC
>VXBO01004953.1:115440-211241 GCA_013400135.1 Rhinoptilus africanus
AAAAAAAAAAATTTTCTTTTCTTCCCCCCCCCCCCCCTCTTTCCTCTGTGCTTTTATGAAAGCGGAATCCGTGTAGATAAAGCACAGTTGATCTGTTAGGGATTACTGTTTCTCGGTTATTCTTTTGCTCTTGCATATCATGCCTTTATGTAGAAGAATATTTAAAGGTGCCGCGTAGAACAGCGAGATGAAAGATCCTTTGTGCATTGAAGAATTCTGGTGTCACAGGAGTCCACCTGTTCTCCTGTAACTTTTTTTTTTTTTTAAACTGAAGTTTATTTAAAGTGAATTTTAGCGCTCACAAAAGCTGCTGGGTTTTGACAGCCTTAAAGATTGAAAGGCCGTCCCCACAGGTGGTGGCAGCAGCACTGTGGCCTGGTATTCAGGGCACAGGAGTAGGAATCAGAAGATCCACATTCTGTTCTCATCTTGATAGCGGGTGACCTTGAGCCAAGTAGCATGTTGCTGAGGCTCAGTTCTCTGTGGAGAATTTTACCCCAGCTCATGAGGACACTGGAAAGATTTGCTACTCTCTTAGGACAGAAAAGACAAGGATAAAAACTTCCTGCGTCGTCATCAAGCAACATACCTCATGCCCAGTCTACCAGCGATGAGAATAATTGGCAGTTTTCAGGACAAGATATTACCCAACAGCCTGTTAAAGGTCTCAGAATAAGTGGAAGTTCTTTTGTCCATGCAAAATTCTCTAAGAGGAGCTAACCAAACCAAACCAAACTGGTTTCATGCCGGTCCAAAAGAAGCTGTTTCTGTTGGTGTGTCCTACGTGAAATCTTAGTAATTTTTGCCGAGAGTCAAGCCGGATCAATCTAGAGGTCCAGCTGATGTAGCAGTGTGTGTCAAGTCGTGGTCAGTATTGGACAATTAATGCACCTATCCAGCTTGCAAAGCTATTCCTGTGATTAAGTACAAGAGGAGTTTTCTTTTTGACCCTTTCAGGCTATCTGCTTAATTCCCAGAAGCTTCAGATTTAATTACCCATATCATTACCACAACATGCATAGCTGCAGATTTTATTAATGACCATAAAATTATTGAATTCTCTTTAAAATGAATGCAGATTCCCAGCCAGAAGGTCCTTTCACACATCGGCTCTAGCACAAGTGAATCCCACAGGTTGGTGAAGCACCTTTCATGTCCTTCAGTCAAATGCCAAGCCTTGCTCATCCTTCCTCCTGCACCTGATTTCCTGCTAATTTACCAGCCACTAGTAACGCTCTTCTGCAGTTCTGTCGCCAGACTTGGGTATTCTTGCCTCTGAAATGATAGCTGGGCCCATTTTTACGCAATTAGCATCAGACTGACCTTTACACCTCTCTCTTTCAGGCTCCTTCCGCTCACTGCGTTGCTTTTGTTCTTATCCCTAAAATGTTCTTTAATCCATTTCAGTTCCTTTTTGCTGCCTGGTGCTTTATGACTTTGTAAATCAGTCTGAGTGGTACAAAATCAAATGCTTTCCCGAGATCCTGATAACTTATGTCCACTGTTTCACTCTTGTCTAACCTAACGATTTGGTCGTATAATAAAAAGGATTTCAGCAGATTTGTCAGGCATGACCTTCCTTTTATGAATCTGTACTGGATGTCCTCTACTAAATTATGCATTTCCAAATGTTCTGCGATTTTGGCTTTTATCAACACTTCCAATACATTCCCACAGCTGAAGCTGGATTTCCTGCTCGAAGAGAATTCAGCAGAACTCTGTCACAGCCCAACAAAATTCATCAGTTTTTCAGAATTCTCCATAATAAAACTTCTCTCTTTTCTACTTTTTGTCCCCATCTTACTGGATTCTTGACGTTGGAATGAGCATTCTGTGTTACATAGCTGTGAGAGTACTGTGCAGTCAGGATATAGCCCTCTCGCCATTCGTGGTTCAGCAGGTTTGCATGTCACAAGTGGACTGAGTTGCTGGGTCTCAGCCCAGTCGCAGGTGGGAGGATGCAGGCTGGTAGCTCATGTTTGTGATTTGGTTCCAAGCTTCCTAAATAATTTCATTTGAGACTGGAGGCCACTTCACCTCTCTGTGATGTTTCTGGCCTGCTTCCTAAAGAGCGCTTTACCTTGCAGGCTTGCTCTCTGCTTCTGTCTCAATGTATATGTGTGAGGGGGGGAGGGAAACTCCAAATCCTTCGAGTATTCTTGCTTAAAGCCCTAACGCTTGTGCTTATACCTACTTTGAACATACAGCTTGCCGCTTGGGTGATGCTTCCAAATACGGATTTCTCTTGGAGGTATGTTCTGACCCACCTACTTTGCACTGCAGATATATTTAGCAAAGTTTTGCCGTAAGAGTCCTACGGTGCTGTCCCAAAGCTGTCATCTGCTCTTCAGCTTACCTCTTTCCCAGTTACCTTCCATGCGTCAAAAGCCACCTGCCAAAGTCCTGCAGCTGTGGTCAAGGCTTTTTGCCACTGGCAAAGCTCTTTTTCGGTGGTAGGTGGAGCACAGAGGCTAAACAGCCCTGTCCTCCCCGTGTGCTGCCGGCTGGGCAACGCAGCTCATCTAAATTTGGGTTAATTCTGCCCTGTCTGCAGCAAAGATCCTGAGTTCTAGGAGAAGCCCCCAAAGTTATGCGTGAGACCAGCAGAATTGGAGACATAATAATCGAAGCCTCAGAGTAGGGGGATGTTTGTGTTTTATAAGGATGATACACAAGCGGGTACATAGTCCTTGCCCACAAGCCTGGCTCGTACCAGGCAAAGGTGCTGCTCAGCCTGGTTGGGTTGATAGCAGCCCAGGAGGCTCCTGCAGTTGGATCCGATGACGGAGGAGACCATCTGGGGACGGGTATGTCTTAAGACCACAGGGAATGCATCTTTTTTGGCCTGAACCCAGCTTAGAGCAAAAGTAGCACTAGAAAACCAATTGGATATGTGTCTGCCCTGTATCTGCTGTTTATTGCAGGAGGAAATTGCCAAGTTATGGAGATACTTAAGTTGCGACAAAATTACGGAAGACGCTGCATTTAATGGCTGGCTTTTCTTTAGAAGGCCAGATTCTGCCTCCCTCCTCCAGTCTTCCTGTTAGATGTCATCCAAGATGGATTCCAAGTGCAGAAGAAAATTAAATAAATAAAGCAAGTAAACCTGCACTGAGTGAATCATTCCTACTAAATTTGAACCACTTATGATGGGGAGGGTAAAAAAAAAAAGAAAAAAACCCCCTCGGATTAGAGGTTTAGCAAGTGTGAGCACATATTTCAGCATGTATTGCTGTATTTGTAATTGCCAAACTACTGATTTCTTGGAACTCTGCTATTAGCATTGTTAAGCAGTGTTCCAGACAGTCACTCCTATAAATCCCTGTTAATATGTTAAGCAGGAGAAGGCCTTTGCAAGAATAATAGTGAGCTGGCGAGTGATCTCCACCTGGGGCGTGCTGTCTGGGCTGGAGGGACAGCTAGGGGAAGGAGGTGTGCCTGCTCTTAGGCTGTCCTCCTTCAGCGCCCAGGTGATGTTTGCTTCAATGTTAGTGCTGCTTCTAATAGGTGTTTAGGAATTATTTATTGGTACGTACATGTAAAAGAGGAGATGCCCTTTCTGTACAGAGTATACTTGTAGCCGTAAGGCCTATAGTTTACTGATCTCTTACTCTCCTTCATGTGCGTTTGTCATAGAATTCAGGCAATGAGCAACCACATGAAAAACACCTCAAACAAACAAACAAATGCCCTCTTCATGGACAGATACTGTTCTTTTTCAAGCACGCTGTTCCAAATAATGAAGCCTCTCAAACTCTGAAATTGTGAAAGCCTATTGCTAAGTGTTCCCTTTTTAAATTTTATTTTCATAACACCAGTATAACCAGAATGATTTCATCACTGCTAGTCATCTGACCAAAGTCGTGTCTGTGTCTTCTAAACTAGTCAGTGGGTAGAAACAAGATGGAGTCTCTTGGGAATAAATCTGCCAAAGTACAGCTTTACCTTGGACAAAGTGGATTCCCCTCTTCCTCTTGCATCTGCTGAGCCGTGTACCTCCGCAGCGGGGAGAGAACCCCATGGGTTTTCTGGCAGAGCACGTGAAAAACAAAACTTGGATCAGACTGTTTGCTTGACATTGATAATACCTTTAGAGTTGGACCTGATGAACATCTGGGACATAGGAGAGGAAGAAGAGGGGAGAGCAGAAAAGGAGGATAGAGCCACAGGTCAATATTTTAAGAGCAACCAGTTGGCAAGGGCCAACTGGGATGGAGATGGAGAGGGGCATGGAGAGTTGTTTGATCCACTGCTGTGGCGAGGATGCATCTGCCAGATCCCAGCCCAGTTTCAGCATCACTGGCGGACACGTGGATTCTCTGATAGCTGATCGTAGTCTGAGGTGACCAGCAGATGGGTGCCCTATGGCTGTCCCTCAAACCTCCCTTCAGTTGTAAGGCAGAGAGCAGACATGAGCGAGACTGCCATGCTTATAGTCTCCTTTCATGGCACAATTTTATGCAGACTTGTTTAGGGATGGAAAAGGTCAATATTTTAAGAGCATGCTTATTTTACTGCAAATAACTGAGAACTTCTGGAGCTTTTCAGAACACCATTTAATGTTTTGTAAAGTTCCTGACTGGTTTACTGTTTGTACAGCGTGCTATCGGATTACTCTTTGGGAAAAGGGGATAATGATCTTTAAATCCCAAACTTTTTTTTTAAAAGATCATACTTGTCTTAAATTTTATGCAATACAGTTGCTATTGCTAAGTGATACCACATTTCTCTCAATACTTTTATGTCCCTTACAGCAATGCAAAAATAAAGGATCGTAAGGCATTACTTATTTCTCTTCTGTGCTTGTTCCTGGTACTAGTGATGCCAGATGCACTTCTGGTTTCTTTTCTTAAATCGACAACTGGGCGTAGGTTCTTCAGCCGAATATGCATGCCACTTGTATTGGGCACCTTGATATTTGCATAGGATTGTGGAGTAGCTGTCTTCTGTGCCTGACAAAGGGTTCGTGATACCCCTGTCTTGAATTAATATCTCTCTGTCAATTGGCCTGATGGCAAGTACAATTTCTGGAATTCTGCTGAAGAAGGTTTGGTGGCATCTGCTGAAGAAGTTTTGGTGTCATCTACTAAAGTGCATAGGGGTTCCCTGTAGAGTCATGGATGAAGGAAGGTCTCTGCCTGTCCAGGCCAATGAATGGTCCCTTTTCCTGGGGCTGTTGTACATTTTTGCAGTTCCTCCCATTTTTGTGCTCTTGAACTTGCCCATCACTGGCCGTGACCTGCTTAGGAACTATGCGTTAGTCTTCATGGTGGATATCTGTGTACTCTTTGGGATGAGCAAGCTGCAGTTCTGAGTGGAATTGACAGATGAAGAGGAAGGCCTGTTATTAAAAGACTATAGTTATTTTAAATACAATAAACCTGCACGACTGCAAGATCAAAAGCTAGGCTCTATAAGCACTGAATCTGGTAGCCTTGGTTCATGGTTCTATAGACATTGAGAAAACTAATATGTTTTCTGATCTTTGTATGTCCAGTTACTATCATGCTGAGATTAGATTTTCAAAGCTTTATGCGCGAGATGGATGTTCTGAAGGCACTGCTGACCATCTCGAACCTGCCGGATGCTGAGCTTCAGCTGGGGACCTCTTGCCACGTGTGGTGTGCAGGGCAACTCTGGCAGGTTCTTCTCCAACATGAGTGAGCTCCCCACTGAGATCTGGAAGCCGTAATAGCAATGGTTTCTTTCTTGTTCCCAGTGTGCACTGTTGGGCGTAGTGTGCTTGGTGTGCATCCTGTTGCACCCAAGTTGCAGTCAAACAGGGTAAGTAATTATTCTCATGGAAAAACTGGCTGGTCATGGGCTGGCTGAGCATACGATCTGCTGGATCAAGCAGTGACTGGATGGACGGTCCCAAAGAGTGGTGGTCAATGGAGTTAAATCCAGCTGGCATCCAGTCACAAGTGGTGTTCCTCAAGGCTCAGTGTTGGGACCGTTTCTGTTCAACATCTTTATTGATGATCTTGATAAGGATATAGAGTGTATCATCAGTAAGTTCGCAGATGACACCACGTGAAGCGGGAGTATTGATCTGCATGAGGATAGGGAGGCTCTAGAGAGACTTGGCTAGATTGGACCGATGGGCTGAGGCCAATGGTATGAGATTCAACAAGGCCAAGTGCCAGGTCCTGCACTTAGGTCACACCAACCCCAAGCAGCGCTACAGGCTTGGGGAAGTGTGGCTGGAAAGCTGCCCGGCAGAAAGGGACCTGGGGGTGTTGGTTGACAAATGGCTGAATATGAGCCACAGTGTGCCCAGGTGGCCAAGGAGNCACAGTTGTTTGGATGTGGTGTTGGGGGATGTGGTGTAGGGGAGAACTTTGTAGAGTAGAGTTGATGGTTGGACGTAATGATCCCAAGGATCTCTTCCAACCTGAATGAGTCTATGATTCTCTAATTCCTATGTGACAAAACCGATTCTCGGTGCTAGCTCAACTAGAGAGATAGCAAACCTGGGGCACTTCAGGAGGTCAAGTTCTTCCATGACACACTGCATAGTGATTCATTTGAGCGGTTCCAGTTGATGAGAAATTAAACTACAGCATTATTATGGTTGTAACCACAGAGGTATGGACTGCGTGTGAGCATGCTTCAGTAGACTTAGGCAGAAATGCTCACATCTGACAATACTCTGCAGTGGAGGTATACTCACAGTACACAGACATTATCCTTGGCAATCATAGAATTGAATCATAGAACTGTCAGGGTTGGAAGGGACCTTCAAGATCATCCAGTTCCAAGCCCCTGCCCTGGGCAGGGACACCTCCCACTAGAGCAGGTTGCTCACAGCCCCATCCAGCCTGGCCTTCAAAACTTCCAGGGATGGGGCTCCCACCCCCTCTCTGGGCAACCTCTTCCAGTGTCTCAGCACCCTCGTGGGGAAGAACTTCTTCCTAACGGCCATTCTGAAACCACCCATCTCTAGTTTTAATCCATTCCCCCTAGTCCTACCATCACCCGACAGCCTAAAAAGTCCCTCCCCAGCTTTCTTGGAGGCCCCCTTAAGATACTGGTCGGCCAGTATAGAGAAAAAGATACTGGTAGGCAATAGAGCGTCTCGTTTCAGTTGGCATATGCAGTGCTACTGTGTCACTATATCCCTAGCAGAAAGCTGTCAAGGTAATTAGTGTTAATTGGGATCTTTTTTGAATGAGCCTCTCATTTATTGTATGTTTGGCCCTGGCTTAGACTCGAGGACTTGGCATTCTCCCATCTGCAGCTTTGTCCAGATTAACGTATATGTCTTACGGTGTACATACCCACAGAGTTCAAGGTGTAATCCCTACTGGTGGTGTGTAAGTGCTTTCTGCCTTCATTCTACTTCAGAGTACATCTTGTCCGTTGTGGCTCTGGAGGAATTTACTGGGATGGGACTGGTCCTTCAGCTCTCTGCTCTTCCTTGTTGTCTCCATGACAGCTTCTGCTCTGTTCTAACGCAGCTTCAAACATTTCCCCCCAGCTGTCACCATCCCCTAAATTCTCTCTCGCGCGTGAATGACCATCTTGCTCTTCCTCAACCGTTTCAGTGTTCAAGCTGATCTATGTGGCTTAAGATAACCTATATGATCATTAAGGAAGTGGTCTTTGTAGCAGCCATTAGCTATTGCTGTTAGCCATGAGTCTGTGTGCCTTGCTGTCGGTCTTTCACTGTCAAGATTCGCTTGTAATTTTNCGTTTCAGTGCTCAAGCTGATCTATGTGGGTTAAGATAACCTATATGATCATTAAGGAAGTGGTCTTTGTAGCAGCCATTAGCTATTGCTGTTAGCCATGAGTCTGTGTGCCTTGCTGTCGGTCTTTCACTGTCAAGATTCGCTTGTAATTTTAGCCAGAAAAGCTAATTCATGTTTGGCCTTCAGTTCCAGGCAAGTTTTCAGGCATGATTGGAGGGGAGAGAAACAACAGCGTAGGTACTTGGTACATTAAGACCTGAAGCTCGTTTGTAAACAATACTGAATACCTGACACGGTGTTCTCTGNTTCTTTCCACAGACCTGCTCTCCAGCAGGTCACCCCCACCCTGTATCTTGATGACAGCATTGCCTTTATGTATCTCTGGGACTTCTGGAGTAACTTGTGGTTCTTTCCAGTGAAATACATATGAACTTTTCTGCCATTCCGAAAGTTTTAGCTGGGTTTGATAAGCTTTGTGACTTTGTGACCTCAGTCTTTTTGTAGAGCGGATCAGTTTCTCACCTGCCTCAGCCTGGCCTCCTGCTTGCACTCTAGGCAATGCCACTGAATTTGGATAAAGAGGTTTCATTTGCGTGGGGTTGGTGAGGGAAAAGGAAAGAGAAACAATGCTGACTGCACTCCTTCACTAATTGTGCTGTGGAGATCTACCGCAGGGCACGTTGTGGAAACAATTTACTTGCTTTCTTTTTTGTTTTGAGTGTACCGACTTTGGCTTTATCATAAGATTGAGGCCTGTGTTTTCTAAAGGGGAAAAGGCTTGTTTCAGTGGTTTCCCTTCAGTTAAAAGAGTTCTGAGGAAGAAGAGGGTAAGCTTGGCAAGATGCCACTCTATTCCCTCACCATAATTCCCAGATACGTCTTTCTCCTGGGTTGTAGTGTAAAGGGTTGGGTAAACCAACACGGTTGCAATAAGATTGAAAACAGCTTTGGTGGGAAGTTGCAGTTTCTTGGAGAACTTTTGTTTGTGAAAAGTATGCTTCCTTGCTCCCTCTGATCTCGTTTGATTTGCTGGCACAGATTGCCCAGAGAGGTGGTGGAGTCTCCAACCTTGGATATACTCAAAAGCTGCGTGGACGTCGTTTAGGGCAAACGGCTCCGTGTGGCAGGAGGCTGGACAAAATCTTGTCCAGAGGTCCCTTCCAACCTCAGCTGTTATTTGAGCCCGTGATTAGAAGGTTGCAACCTATCCTTTAAGATAAGATCTCTGACATGACAGTTCCGGCCTTGCAAACATCGGTTCAAGGTAACCCCGAAGCTGCAGCAGACGCAGTGACTGCTTTGCGTGTTTAACAGTGATTCTTGACGAGAACATACTGCCCACCTTCTTGAGGGTCTGCACAAGACCATGCTCAAGGAACAGATCAATGTACTAACTAAAAGCAGTGATATTTAAATAAATTGGAGCCTGGAGACTTAAGAACCGACTGCAGTACAGTGACAGCGTGAAACTAGTTGCTGCTCATTGCCAAGCTGCGGTGTGTGCTCAGGAGGTGGCAGTTCTTAGAGAAGGTTCTTAACCTTGCTTTCCAGGGCACAAATGTAACACGTCCTCAAGTCATATGGCAGTTGGTTTTGTTATTTTTATTTTTTTTTCCTAATAGGCCTATTTTGGGAAAATGGGCTAGAGAGTCCTAGATTAGCTTTAGTATTTTGGACACTAGTCCTACTTTTATGCATGCACCCAGATGAATTTATCTTAAAGTTTTGATACAGATGCAGCACCTGGAGTTTTAAAAGCATGGAGTAAACAAGGGCCTCTCCGAACATCTCCCAGGAATGAAGGGCTCTAAGCTGGGAAAGAAAGGCTTAACAGGAGCTGCTGTCTGGAATCTGCAGTCTACATTAAAAGTAGAAATCAAGTACAAATTTGTAATGGAGAGGTTGGTAAACCACTGGAATGAACTAGAATGGAAGGATCCATGGCCTCTTGATATTTTTTGAGGCAAGGTATCTTCTGGACATAAGTTAAACCAGTAACGGGTTTGTTTTACTTTGTGCTGGCCTCAGTGTGGGGAAGGCAACGCAGATGAAAAGTAAAAGCCCATGTTCACAGACACGTGTGTACACAAGTGTGCACACACCCACCCACCCAGCCAGACCACCTGCCGATTCCTACAGGCCTTAAGCTGTACGTCATTGACGTAAATGACATAATTTTGAAATTTTCTGCTACTTCTAGGAGAGGATTGGTTTGTAATTATGCACGAGGTTGGGAATCTGCCTTTATGGCAAATTCAGCAGTGGTAGAACTTCATTCTTAAGGCTGAATTTGCTTCTTTTCTTCACCGTCCAAGGCACCAAGTTTATCAGTGAGCTGAAACGTGGTGGTTCTGCATTTCAGTAGCTGTTTCAGCAATAGCCCTGTTGTAGTCGTGGGGCCGATGTCCTCAGGCAGATCCCAAGTTCAGGCACTGATACTATCCTGTGTGGCTTTAAGCCAAGAATTTACCCCCTCTGTTCATGTTTTACTTTGACGAAATGGTGATCTTTCTCTTCCCCAAGGACAAAAGCTTTTAATTTGTTATTTGTAAAGCCCTTTTTATGAACTGACCGAGGAAGGTATTAGTGAAATACAAAGTGGTGGCATTATTTTTTACTGTGTGACTCATTCAGAAATTAAAAGGGAAAATGAATTTCTCTTCCAAGTAAGTGATATCAGCCTCATCTTTACCAAGTGACTTCCTCCTTGCTTCTGCAGGGCGTTGTGGATCAGGGTGAACTATACTTCAAAACATTTAATTGCATCCAGTGAGAAATGAAGAAAACTGAAGTGGATCCCAAGAATGTATTAAAAAATCTGAACTAAAATGAAAATGATTTCACGTCAAGTGAGACAAATGCAGAGTTGATACTCCAGTGCTTCACACTTCCACTTGTCCTTGGCACTGAGAAAATGAGATTTTTAATATCTAAAAAACAGATTGCCATGAAGACTCATCCATTGTAAATTTAAGCTGCCTTTATAGCAACTTAAGCTGGGGACAGGCTTGTTCATTACATCTGATTCTACGACTGTGGCCATGATTTCCATAGTAATATTGAAATTTTTTTTTTTTTTGTCTGTACCAGAGATAGGAACGGGAGCTGGTAGTGTTTTCCCTGTGTTAGCAGATAATTTACTTAATGAATAATGCGAAAAGGGCAAAGGTTTGTGAGTTCTTACTTGCATATGGACTATAGATTGTGGTGACACCTGTTTTTGCTGCTGTGACCAAACCTGGTTTGGTGCTTTAGTTTATGCTAAAAGGAGACCGAGGGAAAGAGGGATATTGATCCATGATTTCAGAATCATGATTTGTTGATGGCGGAAGTTACGTTGTTCGGGACTGAACTTCTTTGGCTAAAATTACAGGCGAGGGGTTGCTTGTTTCATATCTGGTGTGCCCTTAAATTACAAAAACATTTGAGCAACCTTTACATGGGGGTGGGGGGCAGGGAAGGTATTTCTGTGCCATTGAACTTTAGACCAAGGTTGAGTATTTGTAACCCTTTTCAACAGCAGCCGTTCTGTTCTAGCATCAGACGTGGGAAGCACTAGTTTCCTCTCCTTTCTCCGTAACTGTATTTGCGTTCACAAGTCCAGCAACCAAGGCAGACCTGAGGATTTTCCCCCCCCCCGGATCACTGCTCGAACCCGTCTGGGACAGTTTGCCATTGCGTTCAGGCTGTGATCGTGCTGCCCCAACCTTTAACATAGCAAAAACTGAGAATTCCTCTTACTTTCTCATGAGCTCTTTCCTGTTTATTTCTGCTGAAACGCTGTCATCCTCTGTCTGTGCTCACAGATCTGGAGTCTCTTGGAGAAGTTCCTTCTCCCTTCTCTGTTCACGTCCCAAATTTGGGCTAGATCCTAATGGCTCTTCATTTATAACATCTGAGGTCTGTACCATTTTTTTTTTCTCTTCCATTAGTATCACTAATATCATTGTCCTGCCTTTGTCATCTCACACCTGAGTTAACTGCAGCTTTCTTTGGCTCTTTACATCTCATCTCCTCATGTTCCAGTTTTAATTCTGCATTTCATGATGATGGAAGATGATCTTTTCTTTCCTTTGTGGGTTTTGTTCTTTGCTTCTTCCACACTCCGCACCCTGGAAGCAAATCTTTCTCTGAGGAATCCAGTTCTCTATCATTAGCCTCTCTGACCTTCAGAAAGTTTGTATATATTTAAGTCTTAATTTGTTCCTCTTTGGAAAACAAAACAGCTCTCTGTATTAAACTCAAAATTTGGCAATAAGTCAACAGCATGATCTCATATTTTTTGTGACTGCTTCAGGGAAAACGTTTTAAATGCAGTTAAGAGATTTAACAGAGAAATGTTTTGGTGTAGAACTATCTTTAAAAGGTTTTGGGTGGCTGATTGCAAAGGAGTTACGTGTTTTTCTTTGCCATCCATCAGTACTTAGGTGTCAGGATTTCTCTCCCAGGCCACAGTACGTGACCTGTGGTCTGCTGGGACCACTCATCTTGTCTGTGACCTTGCTCTTGGCGACCTTTCCTGGGGAGGAAGAGGGCAACTAGAGACCTAGACATGGACCAAAGGAATTGTTTTGGAAATGGCAGCAGCCAGCTCTCAGCAGCTCCCTCCCCCAAAACACCCAGCACTCTCCTTTGCCACATCTGTGTGGGAGCAATCCTGGGGCAGGCTTAAAGCCTGGGAAAGCTGGTGGCCAGAAGCCTTTTGCCTCCAGAAATCCTAAGTTTTTCATGAAGAAAAAAAAAGAAAAAATCCATGTAAAGGATGGTATGTTCCGTGTGTGCCCATTCCGGACTTAATCCGGAATCGCTGCAGTTCTTCCCCAAAGCCTATAGCAGGTGTGATTGAGGAAGAGTCATGCTGCAGCGTCTGGACCACTCTTAACAATGGGGAAGAGCCAAGATGTGTCTGTCCACAAGGCTTGGTTGCTAATGCTACAGACATCTCTTTATGGAGCAGAGTAAATCATGCCATGCTAATCCCTTTGCTCTTACCAACTCATTTGCTGTTCCAGCTCACATGCGCCCATAGCCTGAAGTCTAAATATTCTCTCTAGTTCTTTCTGCATCTGCCTGGATAAAATATCCTGCCTTTCTCTTGCCCGTTGGTTAATAATTTGACTTTTAAAGCACTTTCAGTCAGTGTTAGTTTGTGGAGAAAGACATCAGCAGTGATAGCTACAGAAAATTCTGTTAGGTCATTCCTTTTCAGAACATAGTACCTGTCTTCTAAGCTCTTTGCGGATGTTGGCCAAATAATCCTTTTAATAGCTTTTGTGAGTTAAAAGGGTAGGTAACTGTCATAAGGCTAAATGATTGCATAGATTAATTTACTTGTGGGAAAAAGAAATCAATTGTAATTTAAATTTTTGTCTCTGGACTGATTACACTACCAGACATCAACTTTCTGCTTAGGAGTCTACTGTGTGCGTTGAAGTGTGTGTCTGTGATTAGATATGGGTCTGGATTAGTTACAGGTTATCCGCAGTAATGTCGCTGAACATACCCAGTTTTTAACCTATGGGCATGTACAAGCTCAGAATCCTCAGCTTGTTTAGATTGGCGTTGTTTAGCTCTGTAAGGTATCCATTTATAACTTGAGTCGTTCATAATTCATAGGCTGTTTGGATGTAAAAGATTATTTATCAGACTTTAAGACCATGGGTCCGTTGCAAACCATGTCAAAGCTCCCACTGAAGGCAAAGAGAAGAAAGAGGGTGAGGCTTTAACGATCCATTTGAAAAATAAAAATTGAAAAATCATATAAGAAAACTGAGTGGTTCCAGGGAGCATTTTTCTTAACCATGGTTATATTTAGTGATTGGTGTACATTCTGCTGCCTTTTAGCAGGGGGACGGATTAGGTGATTGAGAAGCATCCTGAAGGGGCCTGTCTTTATTATTTTTTAACGAGAAGTGATTTGGTGCTGCTGCCTGGTGAAGCTGCCTAAGGTTGCCCTCTGTAAGCTGGCTGTATAATTGTACACCGGATAGCAAGAAGCTGGAAGGTATTTCCCTTTCACAGAAATCTCTAATGATTTTGTATATTTTAATTGTGTCTTACAGAATGGTGAATAACACTGAAGACCCTCAAGAGGCTTTATAACGTCCCATCCCCATGTAAAGTATGCTCAGAACTTTTCCAGTAGTGTAAGTATAAGCTAAAAAAAAACCAAACCAAAAACAAACTCACAAAAATGTAATGTTTGGGGTTTTTTTCTGTTAAGTTGTCTAAAAATAGCAGAGAAATGGTTACAGTGACTCTCAGCAGTAGGCTAAATTGGAGAGTTCCACTAGTTTGGTATTTGCTAGATACTTAAACTAGGGAACAGTTGCATTTGATTCCTCAGTTGGTCTGGCTGGTAAGTTCTTTCTACTTCTGTTTTTCTGTCACTGAAATAGAAGGAAAATCATGCAGTTCTTAGAAACTCAGCCTTGATCAGAGAAAGGGTATTGTTAAATAAGAGATCTCCATCCATCTACTGAACATACTAGAGGGATACCAGAGGTGTGCAAGAGAGTTTAGCACCACTACAGACGTGGTGGAAGGGGCTGAGCAGACCACTGATGTAGTATTATATTGCAAAGTGAAAAAACCTAGGGCACCTAACTTAACATTGGAATCGGATGTGTTCGTCCAAGCAACCGCCGCTGTGTCTTGAATCCCACTATGAATTGAAGTTGTCTAAATCTCATTCTTGAATTTTAAGCCTCTGAGTTTGTTCTTTTAAATGACTTCTGTCGTGAATCTTCAGTGTAATTGGTATCCATGCTATTTCTTCAATAAATAAGTGAATGAATTCAAAGCTTAAAGCTTGTCAGGCTGAAAGGAGAGGCTTGACCTGTACTGCGCTGTCATCCGTCTCTCTCCCTGGCCAGCCCTATACCGCTGTTCCCCATACCTCTGTTACGGACACCGCCAAATGCTTGTCCACTGGCAATCAGATTCATCAGATACTTTGACCTCTTGACTTCTGATTGTACCTCCTGACAGAGTGAGTTGGAAAGAGAAATCCTGCCTACAGAATAGTAAGCAAGAAACTGGGCTGCTGTGAATGCAGGCCCATTTTTCCCGGATAGATTATTTCAAGGAAGAAGATGATTCATCTGGCGCATGGACATTCATAGTGCGACTGGCAGCGCAGTCACAGAGGGAGTCACAGCCAACAATAACGACTACCAGGTGGTTTGTGTTGGAAACTAAACTAACAATGTATTTCAAAACGAATTCTTGATACAGTCATTAATTCATTAATTTCTGCTGCTGGTGCCTTAGTCTTCTGTTCAGAACTAGTTGTTTAATTTGTAGCCGGTCCCCTGAGCCACCTCCTCTTCTTTCTTTTAGCTGGAAATATGGTGGATTTCAGTACTAAAATCACCACTTGAAATTGTAAAGATCTAGTTCACAGCAGGAAAGGAGTCTGGAGGTAAGGCCACACTGCCCTGTGCGTCTTTATTATGCTGGTAATTCAGAGTTTGCAGAGGGATCTCAGAGTTCCTTGTGCTTTGTGCGAGCATGAGGACAGTCTGTCAGCTTTAACTTTGAAATGGATTTTTAACATAAATTTCCGAACTGTGAATTGTATAGTTTTAATTTCCCATGCTTTAGTTAGATTTCAGTCATGTTCTGCCCCTGTGCAGTTTTGGTGGGTATCGTGGTGTCCTGATGCTTTCTGGAATCGTTGTGGCACATTGATTTGCCCTGTTAATCACCTGCCACCCTCCATCAGAGAAGTAGCAGCTTTTTCGATTTATTCCAGTGCATGTGCAGTTAATACGGTCATCGAGAATGCAATAGAAGTATAGGTGAATAATTTTTGACTTGAGTGAAAGCTGGGGTGAACCTATTTGGAGGGGATTAGAGAGTATTAAATTAGAGGAAATGGGCCAAGATGACCCATTCAGGTATAAAGTTTCCAGGTTAAATCATAGATATCTTTTTAAAAGGATAAGCGGGCATCGTGGTTTCAGAAGGGGAAAGAAGAAAACAGAGTCTTTAAAAAAACACAAAGTTTTAACTTAAATCATGAGTAAGAAAGATTAAAATTGAACAGTCTTAAAACAACCATGGTTAGAGAGTAGTTTGGTGACTCCCACCATGGGGCAGCATCCTCTGCCAGAAAAGCAAAGCAGGCAGGTGACTGCAGGTACTGTTTCACCTTCCTAATTTTTATCCACACTTGCATGAGAGCCAATACTCGAGAGGAATTTGAGGCATGGTGTGAACACAAGACACTCTGATTTTGGTCTCACAAGAATTAGTCACTTACCTGAAACGAAGTCCTTCTGTAGCCAGTGCAAGTACATCTCTATTGGCTTCTCTGTAAATAAACTGGGAATAATTATCTGTATTCCACAGCCTCACGGCAGTATTGATTAATTATTATGTGTTGATAGTGAGACATAATCATCAGTATTTGTGTTGCATGTTTCAAACTATATCTCAAGGTATGATCTGATAGAGTTAGGCAGTTTCAACATCGTCACTTAAAGTTTATCTGAGTTATCGGGCCAGTGCTTGTGAATCTGCCAGCAATGACAGAGCTGTCCTGGGAGCGAGTAAAAGCCTGCTGAGTGGAAAGAAAATCTGTGAGTAATGCACATGAGAAAAGACTAGATTGAAGCCGTGTCATCATTTAGGAAAAACAACAGAAAGGAAGGAAGGAGTGAGTGAGCGATACCAGAGTCAGCACACATTGAAGAACAGGCAGTGGAGTTTCAGTGTCTTAGGAAGTTATCACGTGGCTGAGCGGTGTTAACTGTCCAGCTTCCTTGAAATGTGACATGAAACACATTAATTAAACTTGCGTGAAAGAGAACTCAGCTAATTTGCTCTTTTTGTCTTCAGTGACAAGGTATCATGTAAATAGTAGGTGGCAGTAGGGATGCTCAGTTGGCATTTTAAGCTTCCTTAACTGAAACAGCGTCTTCTCTGAGCCCAGAGTTCTGCTTTAAGATAAACCAGATGAGTTAATTCATGATTTCACAGGCAGCTAAACCACTCTGAAAGAGACTGAAAAGAAATCGCTGATTTGTTGCATGTGTGCATCTTATGCCTACTTTGCTTTTGGCCAAATCGGTTTGTCCCCGTCTGTTGGGTTGGTAATAGCAACCATCAAAGCCTTCTCGCAGCTAATTCAGCTCGCTAACCCAGCAGTAACTAGCTACGGGCGGGTTGGTTGGTTGGTTGATTTTCTTGCTGGGTTAGTGAACTGAACTGGTCAGCGGAGATTTCCACCAAGTCCCGGAGCTGTGCAGAAGGGCAGGTCGTAGGTCGGTTCACCGTCTCTCATGCGTCTGCAGCCTCAGGACTTGCATCTCCAGGTGTTCTCCTCGTGCTCTGAGGAGGACACAAAGATACGGACTTGCCCTGAGAATATAGACTGGGTCATCTCTATGTCACGCAAGGGGAAATTTCCCTAGTTCAGGTTTGGGCTACAAAAAAGATGTTTGTTGCTTTAAGAGCGTTAACTGGGACATGTGTACCTCTTTGAAATGCTTTTAAATAAAGTAAAAATCTAATATGGAATCAACTGTGGCCAAAAGCCCATGGTTTTGCCATTATCATTTGTATTCCTCAAGGAGCCGCTTTTATCTGTTCTTGAGTTGTTCTGCAAGTATAATCTCTGTCTTCACTAAAACCGCGTGCTGGTAAAACTACACTTGCAAACTATTTTCTAGTGGAAAAAAAATTGCATTACAGGTAAGCACAAAGTTAGCAGTAGGCAAGTTTCAGTTATTTGCTGGGTTTTAATTTTAGTTCTCTGAACTAAAAAATTCCTCTTTCAAGAAAGTGTGTTGATTGTTACTGCTGGCGATAGATCCTGAGGGAGAACTGAAATACTTCAGAACGTCTCTTTTTCTTTATGTGTGGAAGAGAGGTGGTGGAAATCCTGGTGATGGCATTCCTTGAAACTTGTCCTACACCTTGTCATATCTGATGCTATAGATGGACCCTGTAGGATGGCTGTATGTGTGGTGAGAAAACGCTCAAAATTTGGCCAGGCACTTGGTCTGCCTTCTGGCAGAATGCCTGGGTGACTTTGAACGAGTCATTTTAACTTTTCCGAAGGCCAGTCGTTTTCTGTGAGCTCTGGGTCTCAAAAATTAGTGTAGTTTTACTTCCCTGCCTCACAGGGATATTCTAGAGGAAGATGTGTTTCAAGTGTCTAGATACTCCAGCTCGCAGAATTCATAGAACCATAGAATGGTTTGGGTGGGAAGGGACTTTAAAGATCACTCCGTGCCCCCCCCTGCCCTGGGCAGGGACACCTCCCACCAGCCCAGGCTGCTCCAAGCCCCGTCCAACCTGGCCTTGAACCCCTCCAGGGATGGGGCAGCCACAGCTTCTCTGGGCAACCTGGGACAGGGGCTCACCAACCTCGGAATAAACAATTTCTTCCCCATATCTCATCTCAATCGCCCCTCTTTCAGTGTAAAATCCTTCCCCCTCGTCCCACGGCTCCCCTCCCTGCTCCAGAGTCCCTCCCCAGCTTTCCTGGAGCCCCTGGAGGGCCTGGCAGGTCTCCGCGGAGCCTTCTCTTCTCCAGGCTGACCCCCCCCAGCTCTCTCAGCCTGTCCCCACAGCAGAGGGGCTCCAGCCCCCCCAGCATCTCCGGGGCCTCCTCTGGCCCCACTCCAACAGCTCCGTGTCTCTCCTGTGCTGAGGCCCCAGTGCTGGACACAGTACTCCAATTAATAGAGGAAAATTCTGAGATTCTGTCTGCATTTTAATAAAGGGTTGGTCAAATTCTGAAGTGAACTGGAGGAGGCAGAGGACAGCAGTGTATCTACCCCTGTAATTTTGACAGCTGAGAATATGTGACTTGCCATTCTGGTGTCTAGGTTACGTCTACGTCTCGGTTTTATTGCCACAGTGACTCTGTATCTTCACGTGGGTTAAAGACAGTATTTCGATGTGTTGGTGAGATTTGTTTAGCTGTGTAACTCAAACGCTCAAGTCCTGCCCTCATTCTCTTACAGAGCTTATATATACGAAGTTTAGTCTTCGGTTCCCGAATCCAAGAGCTTCTCCTTTGCTCTTGGCACAGGTTTGGGCTTTGGGCCCTGGTTCAGCACTCAGCTGCCACTACAGCTTTTCTCTTTGTTTGTTAGTCCTTCTGATCCCTCAGTCTGCCCTTGAATCCATCCTCAGAGTTTGAATTCCTGCCTCGTTGCTGCAGAACTGCACCAACAGTAGGAAACCCAGATTTTAGAATTAGGGAAGGTTAGGGTTAGACAGATAAGGTGTCAGTGTGAATCAGGCTGTGCCTTGAGTAGAATTCAGAAGTACCTGGCTCCCCGCCCTGTGCTTAGTCAGAGGTCAGTCCCTTTTGTAAGACTTGGATTATGACAATAATTGGCATTTATATTATATTTTTGCCTTGTAAGATCGATCTCGAGTTCTCTCTCTCCTTCCCAAAGATGTAAAGCGGATACTGTAAAGCAGAGTAAGTTACTCACCTAAGTGGAATCAGTGGCAAAACTAATAGGGTGTGCTTACTCCCAGTGTGCTGGTGCCCAGTAAAGATATTTTATCAGCAGTGAAGAATTTCAGAGACCGAGTGGAAGAACAGCTTATGTAGAACAAGTGAATCTGGGTTTGGGGCTCTTTAACCAGCAGAGGAACTTGAAGCCTCACGAAGAAATGATATGTTGATATTCTGCTCTCAGCTTGCCTTCTATAATTTGTGTAGCGGTGAGTATTTGATTACGTTGGATTTATTTTCAGAAGTTTCAGGCTGCTCTTATTAACTGTCACCATTTTGATCGAAAGCGTATGGCAGCGTTCTGCATTCATAAGACAGCGTTTTGCATTCATAAACAGAACCGGTGACGTTTAACCTCGATAGATCAGCTTGTAGTCTGATTTCACTCCTTGCTGCAGTGCGAGGCTTTCGTTTCCCTGGGATGAGAGCAGTCATTACAAGCATCACATTTTGTTTGTGAATCAGGATGAATGGGAGTAGAGTCCTCTTTGAAAATCAGAACTAAGAGATGCAACTGCAGGAGATAATTATGCTAACGTATGGGTAAGGATGGCTCTATGTTCGTTGACATGATGAGCACTTGAGGCCTGATTTTTTTTTTTTTTTCCCTCTCTCTCTTGAAAACTGGTATAACTCCACTGAAAATACTGGAGTTGGAACTGATGAGCATAAGTATCGGCTCAGATGAGTCAGATCCTCAATCCTCTGTTGCGCCCCAGAATTCATAGCATCAACTACTGTTTTGAAGGCAGCTTTGCTTAATGCGGTGCAAAGCTTTGGGCGTCTCTGAAATATTTAAATTGGCTGTGAATAAAAGGAGATGCACTTGCTCAATAAGAACAGGAAAGGCCAAAGCTTGAGTTTCAGAAGACTAGATGGTGTTATGCCCTAGATGTCCCAGTTTTGTTTCTACCGTGCCTTAGAGCTGCACTGGATGGGTCGCAGTCTTTGCCGCTGAAGGTGTGTGCATGATGTGCACCATTTATTCTGTGATATACGTCAGCCGCTCTGTTTGTGGACCAGCTGTAGCTCAGAATGAAAGTCCCTCTCAAGCATC
Organism: Rhinoptilus africanus; assembly: GCA_013400135.1. Lineage (NCBI taxonomy): Eukaryota > Metazoa > Chordata > Aves > Charadriiformes > Glareolidae > Rhinoptilus > Rhinoptilus africanus. Next base: position 135,676 of record VXBO01004953.1, read on the forward strand.
TTGTAAGAACCAGCTGCATCCTTTGGGGTGAGTAACAGTGGGGTGAGGTGTAGAAAAGGAAGGAGGAGTAAACGAAACTTTACTCGGGTCCTTGGATCTCATAAAAACGTATATAGGGAGAAACAAGCTTGCATAATATAAAGTATGGTTTAAAAATTACCAGACTGGGCAGCTGGAAGTGGAGTTTCTTTGTAGTCACTGGGTCTGACAGAAAGCATCCGGAGCTGTAGTTCATGTGAATTAGGTTGTTGAATATCAGGCCAGTTGATAAGCAAATTATATTGCCCTTGGAAATAGCAATGCCATTCTTAATATCCGTTTTTGTTTGCTGTCTAGCTCAGAGACCTGGTGTAGAAGGGAAACGTAGCAGCGCAGTGATACTGAAGAAGGGGCCTTACCCCGGTGCGCGGTCTGGGGACTGGGCACAGCTGCTCCCTCGGCTTTATGTTTTTAGTAGCTGGAGGACATCCCTCTCCACAGTTATTCAGATAGCAGCTCTCACTAGTGCTATATGCACGTACAGACAGGAAAAAAATCTGGAAGACAAAGGAGTTCAAGCAGCAAGGAAGAGTGTAAAAACACTTGTTGAGTTAACTAGTTGTAGAAAGTCATTTTTTTGCCCTATGCTTTGGGATAACCTACTTCAGCTGAAAATCCACAACTTAACCTTGTGATTTTGCTCTTCCGTTTAAAGGGCAAGATTGTGTTCAATGACATGAGAAAGCACATGTCATGTTGCAAAACAGTGGTGGTGCTCTAGAAGATAAGATTACAAATTCTGGAGATACCGTTAAGAGGACAGTGTATTGCCGTCACAGTCCTACCCTGCAGAAGCAGCATGTGCCACATGTCAAAGAAGGGTAGAAATTGGCATCTCTCCCCATCCTCTTTGCCACAGTTGATGTGACTTTATCAGAATCATTCTTAAACCAATTTCCAGACTTCGGATCCTGTTCTGAACACTTTGGCTCTAGCCCACATCCATATTATGCAGATTATATCAAATATAGGTCTTGTGTCCAAAAAATGCAACTGGTTTTGGAAGTCTAGAGGCCTGTAGAGCTTATTAGATAGAACAGTGAATTTTAATGGAAATTTGGAAGAGGACCTCTGCAGGAGAGGTTCTCTTCAGTGATGCTAGAGTACTTCCTAGTCATGTACAGAGAGTAGAAGAGTGGAAAAAATTATTTCTTGTGATCATTAAAGAGTCCAGAGCCATTTTCTGAAGTGTTAGAGGTGTTAAGGCTGGTGTCTGGCCTTATTCCCAAATGAGTAATTGAATTGCTTTGAACTTCAGCAAGTTCAATTGGACATGGGTTTAGCTCATAGCTGGTTTTATGGGATTATTCTGCTGTGTTCCATCACCTAGAAAGTTAGCGCTGGGTAAATGATTCTTGTATCTGTGTGGGCTTGGGCTATGACAGTGGGTGAGAAAACCTCGCTGCGTTTTTCCTTAATATTCTCCATGAGATGGAGGAAGAGAACACCTCTCTATTTGGCCACGTACCCCGACTCAAGATCAGTACTGTCAAAGTCGGGGGGGAGCCCCATATGTAAAGGGTGAAATTCATACAGAAAAAAAAAAGAGACTAAATAAGTCTTGGTGGTATGATAAGAAGTGATGGTATTGAGAGAAATTATACTCCTCAACAGCCTTCACTCCAGAAAGTGGCGTTACAAGGGAAAAAGGGTGATGCTGCATCTGGCTGGTTGAGACCTGCTGGATATTTTATATCTGTGCATTTGGGAGTGAAAATAGTCTTTTTTTTTATTTAGCTCCTTATAGTTCTGCTTTCAATCTGATATTCGGGTTCCTCAGGTTCCTTTTGGATGAACCACGAAAGATAAGCATGAAGTTTTAATGCTTTATAGATACCAAGAGGCAGTAAGTAGAATTGGGCCATCTTCCTTGGGATGTGACTGCCAACTTAATGTAAGAAACGTAAATAAGTGTGATATTCAAGCTACCTTTTTTTCTGTCAGGTTTTAAAAAAAAACCCTTGATTTATTTTAAGAACAAGATTCAGTTGTTTAAAAAAAAAATGGTGAATTTTAGTTTTGAGCTTAATTAGTGCTTTGCAGAGGTCTTGCTTTCAAAGTCTGGGGGAGAAAAATGCGTAACAATTCTCTCGGTTGGCGCTTTTTTTTTTCCCCCCAGATATCTCCCCAAGGAAATTTGACAGCCCCTTGTAACTGGTGAGAGTTTTGCTAACCGATCGGAAGATAGGGCATGTCATTCTAAGCTAAGATCTGCTAATGCTGAGGATATTTTGCTGCACCGGCAGCAAAGTTTGGCAAAGTTTGACTGCGGCAAAGCAGTTGGTCCCCAGTCTTTTTGTTCTCAGGAACAGTATTTGCTATCTTTATTTTCTCCTGCACACCCCCAATCATTCTGCTTGTCCCTGTCTTATTTTACTTCTTTTTACTTTTGCAGCTGATTGTATTTCACAAGGAAAAAGAGGGGGAAAGCAAATTGAATTATAGCTAGCCAGAGGAGTTCAGGAGGATAAGAGGCTCTTATAGCAATATGGGGGGGATGAAGTAGTGGAGAATATCCGTTAATTAATGAGGTGAATGAAATTATGATGATTCTAAAATGGCTGATTGACTTAACTGCTTTTTAAATTGATCTTTAAACAGGGTAAGTTTATTAAAATATTTTAAAAAGGGAAAGTAACTGAAGCCCTGCTAGAATAACAGTTCTAAATAATGTTACTGTAGTTATTCATTAAAAAGCAGTAAATAGTTGGCAATGTTGGAACATGTTCAATAATACCACATTTTGCAATATTTGTTTTGGGTTTTTAATGGAAAATTCCCGGTTCCTGCAGTTGTTTTTAGTACATAAAACTCACTCAGAAGCATTGTTCCTAGATCTCATGGTTGTGTAGAAAAGCACAGGAAAGTGTGAATAGGAGTTCAAAATCAAGACGACCAATAAGAAGTATGTCAGATGCAGTATGTGCTGTGGATGTACGTACAAGCAAGGCAGTTTTTACATCTCTCTATGACATTAGCGAGAGCAGCCGAGAGATACCGTATCTGATTTTGGGGCTCTTATCTTTTTAAGCGTTGAAAAATTATCCGGAAGTTGTCCGAAAGGGTTGGAGGGCTGGAAGAATGTTTTGCATGGACGGACAGACAGATCATTGATTCTAGCTGGTTTTTGGGTTTTTTTTGTTTTTTTTCAAATTGCCAGCATTTTTCCAGTGATTGTGTTAAACATAGTATAATGGATTTAATTTGACAGTAGGTTCGCTGCTCTCAGATGCTACCCCTGCAAGCCTTTTATAAGCAGTCCACAGATTCACGGGACTCTCTAGAACACAAGTTGTAGGTCGCTGAATATCTTTATTCTTACGGCAGAGGATGGCCTTGTCCAGTGGCCCTTGCATCCCTGTGCAATTGAAATTACTACGCACGCACAGCGGACCCCCGCTGCATCAAAGTGGGACAAATTGGAGGCCAGATCACTTTGCCACATAGAGCCGTGTACGACAGAAGGTCAACCATTTCTCTTGCATCGAAGAACACTGCAGTTCATTATGTGTAATTCACTAGTAATTCACTAAAGGATACTTAGGATTCACTACAGGATTATGCCTAATTCACTAAAGGGTATTAATTTGGCCCTAGAGCCCAGATGTAGAAGGTGAGCCCTGACATATTAGACAAATGAGGGATCACACCCGAATTTTAAAGGGAATGATTGGCCGCGGCAGCAAACTGCTGGAGGAAATGGTAAGTTCTGTGTTGCTTGATATTTTTGAAGCCATGTAGAAAGTCGTGCTCTTGTCAGATGTGAATTTTTTGGTTCACGGAGCTAGAAGGACAAAAGTTTTGGGTTTCTAGGTCTGTGACAAAATGGAAGTTGAACTAGGTAATCCAAAGTATGTTTTGGTATTAAACATCAAGGAGTCAATAAAGTAGGAATACTCAGTAGAGGTAACTCTGGGTGGAGGTTCAGGTTCATTGCATTGTCCAGTTTGACAAAATACTTGAGCCCATGAAACTCGGGGTTGACAGGTAAATGACCCAGGAAATGGTGATGTTAGAAATACAGGTAAGAAAAGACAAAAAATGGGTTTATCGCTAAAGAATGGCAAGCTGGCTTATCTAGTGAAAACCAGCTCAAGGCCAAACGTTTAAGAGATTTTCTATTTGAAACCCACCCTACTCAGGACTGATGTGTGGGGCTCTCAGGCTGTACGGGTGTTTGTGGTATGAGTCGGTAGGTCAGTGGGGTGCTTTATCTTCTCACAAGGCTTGGAGAAAAGAGGATTGAGCAGCTCTGCCTCCCCCAAGATGGAGGCCAAACCTAGAACATAATGTCTGTTTCCAAATGCTCCTTGTCAAGCTCTGAACGTCTCAGTCTAAGAGGCGACTTCCAAATTTTATTTGTTACAATTCCAGTCAGTTGCTAGACTACTGCTGCGTTGGCTGCTGTGCCCTCCTTTTAGTAGAATAATCTAGGAGCTTGTCTTTTAAAATTTAAAATGGCTTGTACGTTTTCAGTAATCAATTGTCCAAAGGACAGCACATTCCTGTCGGACTGAAGCACTTATATGGCTGTAGTCCGTCTGTCTTCTCACACAGTCATTTTCTTGGATGGGAGTCATCCCCTTGTGTTGTCCTCCTGCTTCTCCCACACACGTACTGTTGAAACAATGAAAAGGGCTCAGTGTTCGCTTCATGAGACCAAAGATAGGAACTTCTTACCATTTACGTGTTTTCAAGGCTGCAGATGCCTTGGTGTGGATTCATGCATCCTGGCTTTGTAGCACCATGTCTGTGCAGCTACACTCGAGCTACAGCTCTACTAAACAGGCCAGTTCTCAGTGCTGTTCTTCAGCCTCAAGACCCCTTGGCCGCCACATCCATACTCCAGACACTCTTAGCCTTGCGGCTGAGATCCATGCAAAATCTTGAAAAAAATCTGCAAATTGGTCACAATCATAGAATCCTAGGGTTNGTCCCCTCTCCAGCAGTTCCCTGTCCCTCTGGATCCGGGGAGCCCAGCACTGGCCCCAGTGCTCCAGCTGTGCCCTCCCCAGGGCAGAGCAGAGGGGGAGGATGACCTCCCCCCACCCGCTGGCCACACTCTGCTTGATGCCCCCCAGGATGCCATTGGCCTTCTTGGCCACCAGGGCCCATTGCTGGTCACAAGGGCACAAGTGCACTGGTTGACCAAAACTGCACCGAAGACAGTTACAGTGATATAATAATGCTGCAGATGACGGTGTGTAGATGCTACGGTGCCTCTTCATGGGCATTATTTAATTTGCTAGTGTTGAGGTGGCTGTACCCTCTGAGTGGAGGACAGGCCTGTTCCCAATGCCCAGTCACGTCTGTGTTGTGAGATGTTACTCCCCTGAAGGGTTTCTGTTGCTACACTGCCAAAACCTGCCAGCTTGGTTTACTTTACTGTGATTCATGTATCTGAAAAAAGACTGAACACAGCAACTGAAAAAGTTCTGTCACTCTGTCTCTCCTGTTGGGGTCTTCTCTGTGGCAGTGCAGAAGTGGAAATGGGGAGTGATCTTCAGAATTTGTGGAGAGAAATGGGCAGCCCTATCCCTGGAAGGTCTAGCAGAATTGTGACTGCTGTCATCCCTCTCTTGGTTTTCATAGGGTCCTTGGAATTCTTACTCACCTTTCCTGAGGCTGCTGTTTGTCTCCTCTTGCTTGTAGGGGTTGTACATCAGCTCTGTCATGTCTCCTGGAGTTTGAGTGATCTGTTCGCCCTGCTCTCCTGCAGGAATTGTAATAAACCCTTGACTTGTAAGAACATTCAGAAGAAGAATGGAAAATGCCTTGATCCTCTTGCCAAATTCTTTGTGCCCTCCATCTGCCGTTCCTTCTCAAGATCTTGGGTTTTGAAGGAGGTGATCATTTGTATGCCATTTGGATCTGTAGTGAGGAGACTTAGGAAGGAAAAGAGATTAAAGGAGCATATTGTGATATTGTCATATTTGGTTTTTCCCCCCATTTCTGGGCTTTGCAGCAAAAACATGGGATATTCATTGTTCTGGTACATGGTGAAGTTTAGGAGTTAAAAATGCTTTTGACGAGCCACCATGATGATTGAGTTACACGAGAAGCCTGCCTTTGGAGGGGAAAAAGCTGTAGACTTATTTCTTTAAATGAAAGCTCAGTAGTAATTGGATGTGCTGCACTTTCCTTGTTAGGGCAGGCAATCTGTGACAACATTCCAGGTTCAAAAGTTACGAGCTTCAGAAATGGGACTTCAGTCAAATCAACTTTGGTCCTGCAGGCCACTAGAATTTCCGCTACGTGTGTTTTTATCTTTTTTTTTTTTCAAGGTAACAACAAAAAGTTAAGGCAACTTGGAAGTCTTCAAACTTAAGATTCGAAAGAGTTATGATTCATAAATCTCACTTCATAGCTGGTTAAAACTTCTCCAGAAAAAAACTTAACCTCTGGCCTTGACCTAACAGTTTTGGAATATGGAATTTCTGTCTAGTGGATATATAGCAATGGGGAAAATTCTGTTTGAAATCAAGTTGCAGCTTTAATTACTGAGCAACCACTGTCTCTCTGGAGCAGCGGTTTATCAAAAGCAAAAGGGTGGTAACTGCAGGTTTGTTGTAGAAGGAATGCTAGTGGCAGAGAGAAATGCTATTTGAGCACTTCAAAGAAAATAAGCCCTTCTTCCACGTAGTGAGACTTGCATTTGTGGGAGGTTGCCTGCTGAGCTTGTTTGGAGGTTGACTGTTGGGCTGCCGTCTCTGTCGTGTGTGACTTAGAGTTGGTCCAGAATTGATCCTTACTGCATGTAAAGTACTTTCCATGTAGCACAGAAAACTACTGAACTGAAGTGTTTGCTTTTACATTTTACCTTGTTTTCAGTCTGCTGGAAACCATGTCTCACTACACCGACGAACCAAGATTTACCATAGAGCAGATAGACCTGCTTCAGCGCCTGAGACGTACAGGAATGACCAGACATGAAATCCTCCACGCGCTGGAAACCTTGGATCGTCTTGATCAAGAGCATAGCGACAAATTTGGAAGAAGGTCTAGCTACGGAGGTGGTTCCTACAGCAACAGTACCAACAATGTCCCAGCATCTTCCTCTACAGCCACAGCTTCAACACAGACCCAGCATTCTGGGATGTCCCCATCACCAAGCAACAGTTACGACACCTCCCCACAGCCTTGCACTACTAATCAGAACGGGAGGGAGAGTAACGAGAGGTTGTCTGCGTTCAATGGGAAAATGTCACCTACCCGCTACCCGCTTGCGAACAGCTTGGCTCAAAGGTCGTACAGTTTTGAAGCTTCTGAAGAGGACTTGGACATTGATGACAAAGTGGAAGAACTGATGAGGTTAGTAGAAGTCTTTGTAAAAAGTTTGGAAAGTCAGAGTGAGAAATCCCTCAGGAGAAAGTGCTAGGTTTTCCCAAGAAAGCGGGAGCTGCGTTAGACAGCCATCTCCCTTCTAGTTCCCTAATGGTCACTATCTCATGTCTCTCACCTGCCTTTTAGGCTTGTGCAGATAACCCCTGGCCTTGGGTGGGTATCCCACAGGCTGGTTTACTGTTGCAATATTTTTTTCTGTGCTGTACCAAAAATTGAAATTCATGTCAGTATGTTAAATTTCCACCCTGCTCTTATTCAGAAGGCACCGAGTGTCACTTCACATGATGACTCCTCCACTACGTACCAGTTGTATTTCCTTCTGTGTGCAGGGAGAGTAGGGAATCTGTGTGGTTAATGCCTTCCACTGGGATCTGCAGAGCACGTATGCTCTCTCTTTGTAGTTTGTGGCGGGGCTGACTCTCTCTGGGATTTGCACAGGCTGCAGATTGGCACAGGAAAATACAAATAATAAAGAAGCAGCGGAAGTCTTCAGTGAGAGGCCGTTGGGTGGTTGGGGGTTTTTTTTTTCCAGACTGACCTTCCTTTACTTTTAGCTGCTTCCTTTTCAACAGTATGACAAAGATTAAAGGAGGGGATTATACCGCTGAGGATGAAGGTGAGAGTCAGTGGGCTTGATAGCAAAAAGAAATAAAAGGAAAGGCCAAATGTCTCGGAAAAATTTTGGTCATAGTGTTGGAATGTCTCTTTTTCCCCAAAATTGCAACATTTATGAAGTACCTATGAGAGAACTAGGGTCCGTAAGCTCCAGGATGAAAATGTGTTTGAAGGAGCTGGGGGATTTAGGTTCGGGTTAAGGTGTGGCTTTTGGTGAAGAGGATTAGAGATGAGCGGTAAGAAAAGCCAATCAACCTCATTTACTGTGGGCTGCAAAATAAGGGAATAACGCAGGAAGGTGGTGAGTGTAGCGGTATGCAGGAGTTCCCGTTGCTGAAGTTTAATCATTCCTTTGAGTTCTGGGTTCCTGTGCAATAAGTCTTACTTAAACTGAAACTACTTTTATTTCTAGGCATATGGAGGATGAGTGGTGGGTACACAAGTGAAAATGAACCCACAACAGAGCATTTATTTTGCACTTACATTTGCAAGCTTGAATCTGCCTTGAATGCCGCTGGGACAGGAGGGGAGAAGAGGGAGGGGAATTACCAAATAATAATGCCTAATAAAGTCTGATTTTAATTGTCTGCCCTTCTCAGGAAAGGAGGGAGGAAGAGGAGGGAGAAGTATGTGTTTACTGCATTTGAAATTTGCTGCTTATCACAGTCCCTTCAAATTACTTACTTTTTAGCACGGTTTTAGTCCCTTCTGAACTGTCTTTGCGCACCTTGAAAAGAATCATGCAAAGACTGTAAATAACTTGTTTATTCGCTGCAAGCTTTGGACTGAAAGGTAGGGATGGGGCATAGAGGTTGCAAAATCTTTTCTCCTTTGGGTCTTTTCCTTGAAAGGTCAGAGAAGGTTTGTTGTATGCATATTCGTTTGCGTAGCTAACCGTTCAGACCCTGCTATCCTTTATTTTTTATTTTTGTGCCTCGTTTTTATGACTGAGGTTTTTATGCTGGTACGAGAGATTTATTCATCCCTGTGTAATGAAACTTTGTACATTCCATATGGCAGTGCTGCACCTAATATGAATTATACAGGACATGAGTCATCCGTTCTGCTGCTAGGGTACTTTGATCAAACGTGACACTTGTTAAAAGAAGTGTCCACTGGTGAGGCACTTGGACGATTTTAACGCCTGCCTTCCCCACTCCTCGTCCCCTAAATAAAGGGAATAGAGCCATTTTGCATCTTCAAAGTACACTTTGGTCTGTCCGTCTTTTTGTGTGTTCTTTTGTTTGGGTTTTTTTTTGGTTTTGTTTTGGTAGGAGGGACAGCAGTGTGATAAAGGAGGAAATCAAAGCCTTCCTAGCCAATCGGAGAATTTCCCAAGCAGTTGTTGCACAGGTAACAGGTAAGAGCTCGGGGAGTCCTTTCTTCATTTTGGGAAACTCTGTCTAACTGCCTATCTGTGCACGGTGCAGATGTTGGAATATTGCTTGGCTTTCTGCATTGCAGTGCAGATCTGTCAGCTTAGTCATGATAATGTATGCCTTTGATTTAAGACCCATTGTCCCGCACATCATGGAACTTCCACAGTGAATCACTTTCTCTTTTTTTTTTTTTCTTTTTTTGTGTGGCTTGTGCTAGCAGATTTTATTCTACAGCATTATAATAAGCCCGAAGTTCTTATCTTAAAATGAAAATGGTTTTCCTTAATTCTTAAATTGTTTGTTGAGTGCAGCAAATAGATGCATATCTGCATGTCTATGCATGGGGAGAGAGAGAGATTCAATATGTATTTATTTATATTTTAAAATGTACATGAAAAGTTAGGACACAGAGCTCTAGCTGGTATCGCTACATCTAGGAGTCAGATTATGATAGTTTAAAGGTTTTCAGTCACTTCCCTTTGAGTCACGGTTAATAAAAATCAGATGTGAGGTTGAGAAGATGACCATACTAGCACGGATTTTACCTAGAAGGAGAAGTAGCTCTCCTTTTGCCCTCTGCCCTGTACCTTCTCTCTTTCACATTCAGGACAAGTAAACGGACTGCAGTGATATCGCTTCTTCCTTGGGTGTGTTTCTGAAGCTTTACACAGAGAGTGATGAAGTCTTACTGCTTCTCCATGGGATGGGATGCTGTTAGTTCTCCTTTCCAGGCTCACACTGCTTGTCCGGAACAGTATAGCTGGTAGCATATTTAGGATGAAGACTTAATGATAAAATACAGATAGCTCAATCCCATGTTATACCCATAACATTTATTCATTTTCAAATGCAAGCTTGAATAAAGCTCTTGAAATAGATCATTTTTAATGTTCCTTGATGACTAGGAATGCCAAACCAGCAGGAGGGAAAGTTGTTCTTTTATGATATTTCTGGTATTTGGAATGTCATAAGAACCCATCTGTCTGGGAGATCTGGGTTTGCAGACATGCTAGCAGTTGAGGTAGGCAGGCAGGAATGGGTATTTGAGCCATGGAGCCAGGAATTCCTTCCACGTCTCCAGCTCTTCTGATCTTGATCAAAATTACTTATCCTTCCCTGGTTTCAATTTCATCTGTAAAATCATGAGATTAACACTTTGTGTAACTCTAGGAATGTTGTTAGCCTCATCAAATGTTAGCGCTAGTACTTCAAAAACTAAATGCTAAGTCTGGTTGCTTAAATTGTACCTGGACTCACAAATTTCGGTAGTTAGCGGGTCATCCCCTACTTTTGTGCAGTCCTTGCCTGAATATAGTCCTGTAATAACCCATCTCTGAATTAACCTCTGTATAATACCCTTCACGTCTGCCAGCAAGTCAAACTAGCTGCCCCTTCAAGAGAAGTAATGCAAAGAGGAAAAAGTTGCAGAAAAAGAGCCTTTCCAAATCAAGCCATCTTTTTTTTTTGGGGGGGGGTGAGTGGGACTCCTGCATCCAAGGCCATTGAATCAGAATCACCACACTAAGTCTAAGACAGAGGCTGTATCAGTAGAAAGGACTGCTCTAATTATAATTAGCCAGGCGTCTCAGTGCATGTCTTGATAGCCCAGCAGGCAGACTGCAGCGAACTCAAGACCAGTTTCATACCCATCCCACTCAGCCCTACTGCCTAACATGGAGGGGGGATCTGGAACGTACACATACAGTGAGCAGGGAAAATACTACTAAATCACAGAATCATGGAATGTGTGGGGTTGGAAGGGACCTTTAAAGGCCATCTAGTCCAACCCCCTGCAGGGAGCAGAGACATCTTCAACTAGATCAGGTTGCCCAGAGCCTCATCCAGCCTGGCCTGGAATGTCTCCAGGGATGGGGCCTCCACCCCCTCTCTGGGCAACCTGGGCCAGTGTCTCACCACCCTCAGTGTAAAGAACTTCTTCCTAATGTCTGATCTAACCCCACCCTGCTCTAGTTTAAACCATTGCCCCTCATCATAGCAACACAAGCCTTTGCAAACAGCCCCTCTCCAGCTTTCCTGTAGCCCCCTTCAGGTACTGGAAGGCTGCTGTAAGGTCTCCCCGGAGCCTTCTCTTCTCTGGGCTGAACAACCCCAGCTCTCTCAGCCTGTCTTCATAGGAGAGGTGCTCCATCCCTTTGATCATCTTCGTGGCCTCCTCTGGACCCGCTCCAAAGGTCCATGTCCTTCTTGTGCTGCAGGCTCCAGACCTGGACACATAGATGTCTTTTTCTGGACTGTCAGTGGGACAGAATGAAGGCTGAACTAATGACACTGTGATAATACCTTATTATCAAGCTAGATCAATGGGAAACCAAGTAGATCTAAAGGTTAAATGGCTACGTCCCTTTGCAGATGACCCAGTAGTGTTTCCAAGGGCATTTCAAACAAGAAGGTGATATTTTGCACATGATGCTGTTTCTCAAGCAGAGATAGCTGCAAGGCTTGCACCGCGCTGTGTCCCACCAGCCTCTTCCTCCTGCTCCCCTTCGCAGTTGAGCTGTGTCATCCTCCATATGCTCGGGGGGCAGGTCTACGGGGGCTGATTCATTTTTAAATACAACCCGTAGCCTTGTGTATGCAGACGCGTGGTACTTCTGTGCCGTTATTAAGTACATAGTTATGGCTTATCTGAAAGGAATAGTAAATCTCAAAGAGATGTTTGAGGACCAGATAAAAGAGCATGCTCAGCACTACTGGGGAGAAACATCAGCTTCTTTTCAAAAGCACACTGTGGTGAAGAGTGACTGAAAATAGCTTGGGACAGAGATCCAGAGCAGAAAGCATGTGTCCCAGGGCTCTCACTTCCAGAGTTGTCTTAGGCCTGATGAGTGCTAGTTGACTTGTGTATTCTTCAGATGTCTCCAACATCCCTTCCCATTCAGCTGTGAAACAGACTCCCAAGGAAGGCCTGGAAACCACTGTGGGTTCATGAAAAAAGCAGTTTGTATGGAGGTAATGCTTTGGAGAATATATGGTCCCAAATGGCGTCATCTTGGGATTTACAGACTTAGTCTTACTGTTCTGTAAATAATTCAGTAAGCAAGAGGAAAAATAGGTAAATAAAATCCAAAGAGTGGTCAGTAGAAGATGGTGTAGGGGAGGACCATGGGAATGAAATGATGTGCTTTCAGAATACTGGTCAGCCTCCAGTGATCTGTATCTCAGAGTCCTCTTTATTGTATTGGACGTGGAACCCTGTTCTGGCCAACAAAGAGGCTGTGAAAGGGCGTGAAAGGGGCCAATTCTGCAAGAAGAGATCAGCGATCCACAGAGGCTGGTGTGCTTACAGCCTCCATCGCCGTTCGCTGTGACACATAGCAAGCTGTTTCTGGAGGCTGCAGTGCAGATGTTGGGCATGTTTGACTTGCCCATGCGTTGGCTACCACCCTGCATCAGCTGGAAGTCATTTGTTTAGCACGTGAAATAAATGCAGATTAGCGTGGCCTCAGCTTTTAATGTTCGTCTCGTCTGCCCCAGGAAGAGAGGCAAGAAAGGCATGAAAAATTTATGGCTGTCTCTGTCCGGAAAGGAGGGTTGTTTGGCTTGGCTGCCCATGCTGTCAACTCTCTCCTTTCAATCTCTACCAAGTTCTTTACTACTGAAAAAGCTTGTGTGTGTAATGAGAGGGGAGAATGGCATGGAGAGGGGAAAGCAGTAACAGCGCGTCCGAACAGTGATATTAGACTTTAGCTAGGAACCTAAAGCTTTGCTTCCTTTTCTTCGTTACGGCTAGGTTTGAAGTTGGCCATGTTGGACTTACAAGTGATGAACTTTACCGAAAGCAATGCGCTTGCATGTCTTCAAGTTAGGGATCTTAGATTAGCTCATCAGAGGGTGTGACGTTTCCCTGGTGCTTATGACCATATCTGTCCCCATTCTTTATTTTGTGGTGTTCTGTCCCTGGTCCAGCAACCTCCAGTGTGACTTCTGCCCCTTCAAACTTCCATTTTACATTATTTCGCTAATTCTTCAAGCCGCTTAGGATGTCATTCAAAAATGTCTTTCTCCTTTTTCTCATCTTAGTTTTAATATTGCAATTCACTTAGAGAACACACATTCATGCGTCAGCTACGGTCCTCCAAAGCACATGGGGCAGCCTTGCGTTTACAGACTCTGCCACTGTAAATGGCTTTTCCTTTTGTTTTTCCTGCGCTGCAGCACAAGGGGATGGTAAGCGATGGAGAGCGGGAGGATAAGCGTGAGGGGGACACGGAGCCGAAGGTTAAAGTCAGCTGTTGCAATAGAACAGTTTTTTCGTCTCTCTTGGTCTTTACAAAGTTAACAGAAACTTTAAAAGTCATTTAGCTAATGAATCTGACAGGGAAAATTAAACCTGGAAGATGTTCTACAGGGCTGCCCTGTGTACTGAGAGAAGAGGGCAGGTTGGAAAATAGTAACAGAAAATTCAGTGGTGACTTGAAAATAAAGGAATGATTGGTAAGAGGCAAAAACCTACCATACCACTTACTAGTGCTGGTCCTAAATACAGGAGCTGCTTTTTATAGAAACTTTTTTAATGGTGTCTGTAATAAGATAAACAAGAAGCACTTGGGTTGGGCTCTGTATAAATAATCTCCTACTGATAAGAAAAATGACAGTATAAACAGCAGCTAATAATAGTTCCTGCTGAATTTCCTATCTTGTTATTTGAAGCTCCTTTTAACATAGCTGCAGCTTACTCGGGGGTAGGTATTTAGCCCTACGTGTGGCAGGTGAGATGCCAAATTTTTATCAACAATAATTTGAAGTCATGTGCTGCAATTTGCTTTAATTGCCACCAGAATTGTATCTGGATACCAAGTCAGTTATGATCAGAACTCAAAGGATGAAGAGATAAATGTAAACTTATTAAGAGATGCTGTCTCTTAGCTTCCAAATCTAGATGGGAGGGTAAGGGAAATGTTTCCAGAAACTAATGTCTGTCTGTTCTGTGCTACAGTGAGGGAGAGAGGGAAGAGTATGCATAGATGAGTCCTTTGCAGCCAGACTAAATGCCTTGATGGATGATGCCTCTGCAAGGTTTGGAACTATTACCTTTTCCATTTTTTTTTACACATAGGGAGCGAAGGAACAAAAAAAAAAAATTTACTTTCCTGAGGTCACAGTGGAGGCAGTCTGTGACACAGCAGGAATTAGAGTTCAGATTTCTCACTTCTTAGGCTAGTACCATAAAAACTAAACTGCCATTAAAAAAAAAAAAAAGGCAACAACAATAAAATGTAGAGGCTTTCTTAAAGGAAAAGTCCAAACCACAACAAAAAGCCTCCACCGTCATAAAAAATAGAGCTTTCCAGCATGCAGTTCTGATAACCTTCCCAGTTACTCTGATTGTACGATTCAGGCCTGTCCCTGTCCTAATTGATAGGAGATCTTCAGGCCTTCGCTTTATAATATGCTAAACACACACAGCATCTAGCACAGTGGAGGGCAGCCTTGAAGCACTGCTGTGACATACATAAAATCCCTTAAGGTTTCGAACCTACGCACAGGGATGCTGAACAAATGCAAATACAAACAAAGGGAAACTTAACTAGTCCCATTGTGAAGAGAATTCTGAAAATTACTCAATTACTGACTATCCGCAATGCCAAGAAACTGGATTTTGAAAAACATTTTCCTTCCTTTTTTCTTTTTTTATTTAATACTCGTGACAACACAGAGAAAGATTTGTTTTTCTATGATTTTGATCTTTGCAGGTTTTCTGTAAACAAGCTTTGCTAATCTCCTAAATTGATAGCTGTCCTTTGCAAGCACGTATGATGTGAATCTAGGACTTTGCTTACAAACTGGAGAATTAAAAGACAGTCAGTTACTTTCTTCTCCAAATCTGACGTATTCCAGGTGCTTCTAAAAATCTCGCCTGAAACATGAAAGAAATGCAAAGTAGAGTCGCTGAACAAATCTATATATGAAGGTGAAAACCAGTTACCAAAGCCTTGATGAATAATGGTTTTGAGGGTTGTGAGCAGATTTGTACTGCAGGTATCAGTTGCCTTCTCTTGATGATACATTTTGCCATTTCTTTTATGTATTTGAAAGGCAAACTTTTCCCCCACATAAATTATGTAGGAGAGAGTGGGGCTGGCCAGAAGAGCATGAATGTACTGTCCATCTCCATTTTGTTTATAATTAGCAAGTGTGACCTGCTATGGGGAAGGAGTGACGTGTGACACGAGAAGTCAACATCGGAATTGCTTTAGTCCTTTGTGATTGCCACTTTTTCTTTTCCCTTCAGTATTTTCTGTGAGAAAACCAGTCGTGCTCATTACAGTGTGTTCGTGTCCCTGCTGATGCTGAGCCCAGAGGATGGCAGTCTTCCTTGAGGTCCGTGATTCAGTGTGAGAGTGAATTTCCTCAAGGCAGCTGGATTTTCAGTACTCTGGAGAACATACTTCATTAATCTGCTTCTGGCAGCAGGATGATTTCTTTTTTCCTGCCAGTGCAATTTCCTAAAGTAGCATGATTACAGACAATGTGACAGGATGGTACTGGTGGTAGTACTAGTCGTTGTCCCTATGAGTCAACGGTATAAAACCCACTTGAGATGCAAGAAACTCTGACATGACAATTTGGTTTTGTTTTTTACTGAAAGGAGTGAAGGATGGGTTTGTGATTAAAAGGCTGTGCTGGGATCTGGGAGATCCTGGATCAGTTCCTCTGCTGCCGGCTTTGCGTGTGACCTTGAATCAGTCAGGCTTTTGGATACGCAGTTTTGGGGCCTCTAAATGGAGTTGATACACAGATGAAAGATATAAAATATCTTAAAAACAAAAGGAGGAGGAGAGGTATAGGTAGAGGAAACCTTTAAGAAGCTTAGCTCTTACAACAGATCTCTGAAACAAGGAGAGAAGATAATAAAAACTATAAAAGAGTGATGGAAAGTTGGATGTAAAGAGTCTTCTAGAGGTCATCTACTATATTCCTTTGACCAAATGCAAGATCAGCTGCCTAAGCCGCACCTGACACATTGTCTGGGTTTCCAGCACTGCTAGAGAAGTCAATGAATCATAGAATTGTCTAGGTTGGAAGGGACCTTGAGTCCAACCATCAACCTAACACTGACAGAAACCACCCCTACCCCATGTCCCTCAGCACCACGTCTGCCCGGCTTTTAAATCCCTCCAGGGATGGCGACTCCACCACTGCCCTGGGCAGCCTCTTCCAAGGCTTGACAACCTTTTCCATGAAGAAATTTTCCCCAATATCCATCCTAAACCTCCCCTGGTCCAACTTGAGGCCGTTTCATCTTGTCCCATCGCCTGTTTGTCAGGAGAGGAGACCAACTCCCCCCTGGCTCCCCCCTCCTTTCAGGGAGTTGCAGAGAGCGAGAAGGTCTCCCCTCAGCCCCCTTTTCTCCAGGCTGAACCCCCCCAGCTCCCTCAGCCGCTCTGCACAGACTCCTGCTCCAGACCCCTCACCAGCTCCGCTGCCCTTCTCTGGACACGCTCCAGCCCCTCAGGGTCTGTCTTGGGGTAAGGGGCCGAAAACTGGACCCAGACCTCGAGGGGGGGCCTCCCCAGTGNCCCAGAGAGGGGGTGGAGGCCCCATCCCTGGAGACATTCCAGGCCAGGCTGGATGAGGCTCTGAGCAACCTGATCTAGTTGAAGATGTCCCTGCTCCCTGCAGGGGGTTGGACTGGATGGCCTTTAAAGGTCCCTTCCGACCCAACACATTCTGTGATTCCCCCATTCTACATTAAAGTCTCCTAGCCAAAGAGCAAAACCGGCTGTGGCCTTTTTGCTAATGCAAAAAATGCTATGGAGCCTGCAGTGCCGTTTGTGAGGTGCTGGAGTCAAACAGCGATGTGCTGAGAATTTATAGTAGAATCTGTACGTCTCCGTGTCCTTTACGGAGCTCCATTTTGCAGAAGCAACTTCATAAACTGTGAGGACTCGCAATGAGTCAAACGTGGACGCAGCAATACGCAGCTTGAATCCTTTGGCTCCTGCTCCTTTGCTTTGTCTCCGGCACATTGTCTGAAGTGGGTAACATCTGTACTGCTTTACGGCGGTATCAGGCAGCCTCTTGAGCAGAATTTGGATTTTCCACTATATAACTCTTGTGGAAGCTACTTAATCTCTATTTATAATTTTTATCTAATAATGCTTTGCATTTATATCTTGTGTTGTTATCCAAACACTTGACAAACGCTAATTCACTGCAATAAGTGTAAGTGGACTGTAGTAAACAAGTAAATTAATGGTGCTGTTACCCATTGATTAATAGGAGCCATGCAGCCAAAAGCAGTGAGACACATTTATGTCCCATAGCACCGTGGTAAAGAAATGGCTCTTATAAATCAGAGTAGTAGATGAGAAGCTTCAAATTCTGAAAACTTGGTCTTTTCATTGACAATTGGGTGTCTAGATTGCGTGATTTCAATTGGACCGAAGCCTTGTTTTGGGCTGGAGAGTTTTCTCAACTTAGATTGATTTCTGTTAGTATTAGCTTGCGCGCTTCCACAGTTACTTGGTTTAAATTGGCAGAATCTACTAAGGTTTGTGTTTTGGTTGAGTAATTCCACTTCCCTAGTAGTATAAACAGAGTAACATATTCCAATAGGAGTCCTGGGGATAGTCAACCCCTGACTGCTCCGGCTGTTTCCGAACTCTTCCAGTTGTGGGGCAAAGGAGTCTCTGGGAACGGGTATTAAAGAGGATGACTGTAGGAAACAAAACCAAGCCAGGGTATGTTTTGTGGGCAGAGCTCTGCTCAGTAGCAGTAAGCTTCTGTACTCAAGATAAAACACACCTATCCCTTTCCCCAGGATGATTAAAACTTCGTAGGCTCCGGATTTCTGTATAAGGAAGAACAGCTAAGGGCATAAACCCTGGGATTTTAAAAATCTGTTTGGAGTAAACCCTCTTGAATATGACACCCAAGAGGCAAGTTTAATCATTCTAAAGTTAACTAGCTTCGGAGTTCAACACAAAAATATAATAAAATAAAATTTAAAAAAGAAGCAGCAAAGTACAGGGGGTTGTTTTTCATGAGTTAAATATGATTATGAGATCTTATAAAACCTTGCCGCATCTCAGGAGGGGAGAGGTAGTTTGGTTTCCGTGTGAAACCAGCCTCTACCTGCCTCCGTATTACCACCAAGCAGGTGGTGGCACAGGTGGTGTTCCCAGTATATCCTTACTCTGAGCGCCTCCTAAAACTTTAGCTCTCAGGAGAGTTTAGATGTTGTTAACCCTTTCTGATGGCTGAGGAGCCTTGTGGAGAGCACAGGGAGTCCTCCTACCTCAAGTACTGCTCCAGCTATTCAGCAAACTATATTTATTTTTTTATATATAATTTCAACTGAACGTACAGTTCACCTACTAGTGCACTCTCAAATCTCTTGCTTTATTTGGTTTCTTTCCTTATAATGACTTATTTTCCCTCTTTGTATTGATCCGTCATTCAACGGAGTGCTTTGGAAATAATTGTGTTAACTTCTAGAATTCTTGTTTTAAAAACTCTCCAACTTTTTGTCCCTAATCTTCCCATGATCCCTAGAGCTTGAATCTGGCTTCGCTGGCAGACACCAACCCTTTCTGGTTTGTTTTCTGGCTGTCGCTGCAGCTGTTGAGAGTTGGCTTGCTGCGTTTCTGGGCTGATTTGATCTATATCATGTGAACTGTTTCGATGTTTATCTCCCTTCTTATTCAAGCACTGAATTATAATGATCTCCTAACTATCATTATTTATATATAATAGTGGGTAAGGGACTTGTTCCCATTTCACAGATGAGGAAATTTAAGAATTGGGGCAATTGTGGACAATCAAGGCAGTGGTAGATTTGGCTTTCCAATTTGTGCCCTGTTTACCTGTAGACTGTGCTGATTCCAGGGTGTGCTTTGAGTAAGGTTGAGAATAACAACCGAGAGAAGTTAAAAGAGGTGAGTGATGGGAGGGCAGAAGCGTGAACTCTCTGCTTTTTCTGTGACTGAAACATTACGAGTTCCTGGGCTTTGTAAGACAACACCTTTTATCAGTAGATAAACAGCTTCAAAATGTTTTAAAAAGAACAAGTTTTCTCTTCCACTTTCTCTCTCTTTTTTTTTTTTTTTGTTTTGGTTTGGTTTTTTGCAGGTATCAGTCAGAGCCGGATCTCCCATTGGCTGTTGCAGCAGGGGTCGGACCTCAGTGAACAAAAGAAAAGGGCATTTTACAGATGGTACCAGCTTGAGAAGACAAATCCTGGTAAACAAATACAACCTAAGCATCTCCTGCTGTTTTATTTATGGAAAAAAAAGCCTTTTGTCACTGTTTTTTATTATCCCTGATCATTCACTTCTTGCCCTGGTGTACTATAGAGGTGTTTTCTCTGACTGGTTTAATTTTTAGGAGGGTAGGAACAAATCTGCCCTCTGCTTTGCAGCAAATCATCCAGAGCTGACTCATCTGCCCAGCTCCTCGCTTGTGGTTACTTGCCCTGTCCTCTCACCGCTAGCCAAGGCTGGGAATCAGAAGCAGTCAGTGAAGTTGTAGTCGGCTAATGTGAAATATGTGCCGAGGCTCTCCAGAATGAACAGATAGAACACATCAATAATGGCTGCATAATAGAAAGTTGCAGCAAAAAATGTGCAGCTCGGTGAAGAGGAACTTTGGGATAACTTCGGAGGGGTTTTGGGTGGGATCTCAAGCTCCTGGATGAGATGTTGATAGTTACAGTGATAAGTTGGAGATGTGTCTCTCAAATCCCACCTGTGTCTCCAAATCTCAAAATAGATCTTAAATATAAAAAAGAGAAGTAAAGCTCCTCATTATCTTTAACTAACCAGCAATCTTCAAAATCACCGTTGAAATAATTTCCCTGCTTTGTTCTTCTCCACTGATTTTGTTTGACCACAGTTCTTTTTTTCCCCGCTAGCGGTTTTATTGTAAAGAATAAAATATTTACGTTTGATTTCCTTTAAACAATGGCATGATTAAATTAACTGTGTAATTGTTTTAAGGAATTTAAGACTCAGGCTCTCTAATGTGAACTTGGCTTCAATAGCCAGAGTTCTATTAAGAAAAATTCCAGTGAAAACAGATTCTCAAAACTTCGGCTTTGTGTGTAAACTGAAAATCAAGAGGCTCCAGCTGTCAGTTGGCCTGAGAATATTTCAGCTTAAAGTTGTGTGGGTTCAGAGCCACAGCTGAGCCTGTCCTTTCTGTTAAGCATCTAGAAAACGGCTTTAAAGAATGAAAGTGCCAAGGGTTGTGAGGTGCTGGTGAGCTGCAGGGATCGCCGAGAAGCCTTGATTTTGCAGTGGCTGGGATTGTGATGCTGAGGGTCAGCGAAGTTGAGTATCAGCTGCTTTGAAAGCCTCGTGTGTTGTACCCTACAAAGTAACTCTCAGCCATTTCATTTGATGGAAGGTATCACCTCCAAAACAGTGGAGAGAACTAGAGGTTTTTTGGAAGGTGTATTTGGGAAAAAAAACCCAAAGTCCTCTCCTAACAATGAAAACTGCTGTCTGGATCTTTCCTTTAGCCTTGCATCTTTTCTTGCCAGTAGCGTTTGGAGCAGTTTAAGAAGTAGTATTCTGTGCTGGGATAAGCAAAACGTTCTCAAACTTAGCACTAAAATAGTTATTTCTTCCTCTTAACCTTCTTGCTTTCCCCCTCTCCACAAGCTCACATCTTGTTTGTCCTTTCGCTTTTGAGAAGCAGCTACCAAAGGAAGACTTGCAACACTGAAGGTTATGGCTTGTACTGAAATGAATCAACATTAACCCCTGCTTTTCTGACGTGCAGTCTTGCTGAGGTCTTGTTCACTTCATAGTCACGTGAAAAAATTTCTAGAAGAGTGGATGTTTGAGTGGCACCTTTCTCAGAATCACCCAGGTTGGAAGGGACTTTTCAGATCATCGAGTCCAACCATTGACCTAACGCTGACAAAACCACCACTAAACGATATCGCTAACCACTATGTCTGCCTATCTTCTAAATACCTCCGGGGATGGTGCCTCAACAGCTTCCCTGGGCAGCCTGTTCCAATGCTTGATAACCCTTTCAGTGTAACAGTGGTGCAACTTGAGGCCGTTTCCTCTTGTCCCATGGCCTGTTCCTTGGGAGAAGAGCCCGACCCCCCCTGGCTCCCCCCTCCTTTCAGGGAGTTGTAGAGAGCGATAAGGTCTCCCCTCAACCTTTTCAAATAAGAAATCTTATGCAGCATTTTTAAGAAATGTAAAAGGCACAGTGGCTCCTCTGCCTGGGCCAAGGGACTATTCGGGTGTACATAAATTCCTTTTAGAACCAAATAACATTTGGTTTCTTTTTAGAGACTAAGGTAAAGGGGGGAACCCTGAGTTTTCCTGTAGCTGTTGGAAAAGTCTACTGGAGGAAAATGTGGTTGGTTTTGTTTATTGTAGGATAATCTTGCAGGCTTTGAATTATTGCCATCTGCTTTATTGCAGGTCAGACTGGCAAGCGAGGAGATAATTAACATGCATATGTGCAAGTGTATACAGTGTCTTAAGGAAGGTACCAACCTTGTCCAAAGCATCCTGGATTTAAATTACTGTCATAAAACCAATTTGGATTCGAAGTTCTGGACACTATTTAGAGTATCCTGTGAATGATTACTCTTAAGAGATTAAATGACTGCCATGTGGTTTTTTTCTATTCACTCACTTACTAGGAAGTGACGTTTGGCTTTCTGTTCTCATATATCCCATCTTTTCCAGTTCCAGTTGCTGGGAATAAAATCTCAATCCTCCTTTGAGTGCTAGAGTCAGGTCCCTCTGTGCAGGAGCACCTCTGTGTTTGAGTTACTGATGGGCAAAATGAGGTTCCCCCAGTTCTTTAATTCCTTTAGAAAACTGGATCTTCAGAGTAAGTCCATTTTCTGACTGAATTTGTTTGTGTAGTAACAGAAAGAAAACTTTCACTTAAAATTGAAAGAGCTTTGAAGGACTAGGACACCAGATATGAGGAATTTATGAACTGTTGGAGAAAGAATAGTTGTTTCATGTGGAAAGGACTGGATATCACTTGGCAGACCTGTAGTGATTCCCTGGATCTTGCAGTTTTTCTGTACAACTCTCAGCGAATGATTTCAGCTTTGCACCTCGCTTTCCCGTCTCCTAGATAAGGATGAGACCGTTTACTGTGCTTGCCTTGCCTGTAAGGTCCTCACTGCAGGGACTGTCCTTTACTGAGCTTATATACTGCACCCAGCCGGGAGTTTCTAATAATATAGGGCACCAAAGATGCCTTAAAAATGCATCAAAAGAGATTTTGTTTTTCTCTTCAAATGTGTAATGGCGCTATATAACGCTTTAGATCATCCAGAAGCAGTCCTGCATCTGCTAACCAAAGAACTTTGTATTGTGGAGCCTTGGGGCAGTGTTGAGATGTCGCTGCTGTGCAGACGTTGCTGGATGTTGCTCCTGTACAGAAGGGACTCAGCAATTCCATCGCATTCGTTATTTGCCAACTTGCTCTGACCTCTTGAATATGCTGTTTGTTATTTACTTGCTTTTGGTTGCTGGTTCGCATGGGCTGTTTCTGCATTTCTTCTCTCTTTGGTGGTGGGTGTTCAGACAACAGCAGACTGCAGCATCGCAAGAGAGACTTGAGTCTCACGGACCAGAAAAAAAACCCACACTTCTCCTACTGTATGCAATAATCTTGCTCAAAAATTTCTTGATCGGTGTTTTCCTGGTGGGAGCGATGTTGGAGTTAATAGCGACGCTGCGAATCCCAGTGTATTAGTGATGGTAAATTTTTCTGGAAACAGTTGCCAGTTAGGGTGAAAGGCCGTTTTTTGTTGAAGGGGAGAAGTCAATGCTAAACGCTAGTGTTTGAAAGGTCTTTAATCCAATTAATAGGGATGCCTTTCATTTAGATCGGGCTTTTTTTTTTGGACAGGCACCATATCTCTTGTGTTTTGTGAAGGACTGAGAGCATTTTGGCAGTAGATAAATAGTATATGTTTCAGAAGCCAGTATATGAGTGCATAGAGTCCTGTAATGTCCTGATTATTTCTTCAGAGCCCGTGATTTTTAAATAAATAAATTCTCTTTTTACATTGGTAGTTGTTAGCCTGATTAGTTTGGCTGGCAGTGGGTCTTGGGCGAAGTGGAAAGTTTGTTATGGAGTAACTTTAGCGTGTCTTTTGCCTCTGTGTGCTGCAAACTGAAGCTGGCACCTCGAAATGATGCGGAGGAGTTACAGATGGATGCGGACTGCTTCCTTTTAGGCTGGATATTTATTTCTGCCAGTCTTCTGTAATAGGAAGGCAGCTGTGGTCACCTTGGAGAAAACCACGTGCTCTTCCTCCTTGAACAAAAGTGGAAAAGAAAGGTAGTTATTATCAAGATGTAGCATCTCTTGTGTTATTCCCATAGCAGTTCTCATTTAGCTATAAAAGAAAAGCCTAACCACAAAAAAAATTAATAAAATCAGGGACTGGATATCCCAGGAGATTTGCAGTGGGAACGTATTGTTGGTGATTTACTGTTTTGCAGAGCTGCAGAGAAAATAGTCCCTGCTCTGATCCATCCAAGCCATGAGCTCTGTAGGGAACCTTTTGCTGCGCAAGCGGCTGATTCCAGTCCAGCCTGACTCAGTCATAACTGAAAGGTGTTTATCTTGTGATCTCAGGTCACTCTGGCTAAAAATAAAATGTGACATCTGTTCTTATGGCTATAATATATGATAGGGACTTGCTGCGAAGACTTTTTACTAAATGGTTTCTTGGTGCTGGGAGATGGCCTGAGGCTTGCTCCAACCGTCCGGCGCATCGCCTCGGCGTGGCAGGGCCTCTCTGAGGCATGTGATTTGGATCAGCGATTGCATGTGATGCTTTTAAGAGCAAGACTCTTTCTTCAGGATAGTGTCTGGGATGTGCTGAAAAGGCGGCAGGCTTTCGCCACGAGGAATTTGGAGTATAGAGATAGAGCTGCATTCCTGTTGGAGAGCATCGCTCTTGCCTCCTCTCCCCCAGAAACCATCTGCAGCATCCCCAGAGTCATCTTTAACAGCTGAGAAAACGCTGGCTTGCACAAAGGAAATACAGTATTATTGCAAAAGGTGCTCAGCACTGGCAGGTAGCGCGAGACGCTGCTTTTCATTTTTCTCTGCGAAAGGAGTTCTTCCCAGACAGTTCACCTCTATACCCCTTATAGATGTCTTGCTTTTTGAAGCATATACAAAGATGAAAATCTCATACTGCATTTGCTCCGCTCATTTTGCTCGAGAGAGAAGTTTCACTTTTTAAAAGCTGTTTGAGGGGTTTGTAAAAAAGAATCTGACCTAGTAACTAGGATGTAACTTATTAAGTTGTAAAGAAGTGGAGCTGGGTGGCGAGAAGATTGCAATGAAGCCTTGGAACAGCAGAATAAACGGGAACCCCGAGTGCTCACTTAATTGAGAGGAATGGAGAAAAGCTCAATAATTACCTTATCAAAGGTGACAGCAGTGTGTGTGCCCACCCCTTTTGCCCCCCATCCATCCAGGCCCACCTTGGGCCTCCGTATGTGTTGAGATGCTTCATCTTCACATGGGTGCAAAGCCAGCGGTGGGTATGTACTTGTAATTCTTGGCATACGTCTCCCTTATCTGCTGCTGGTATTGATGTTACCCCATAGAAAAGAGAAATAGGTGAATTGATCTAGCAAGGCTACTAAAATGAAAAAAAGCATCTTATATTCAGTAAGCGAATGTATCAGTAGCAGGAGCAAATTTATGCTTTAAATGCAGATTATTTTTTTTTTTCAACCTTTGTCTAAAAAAATCTCAGGCAAATTTAATCGAAGTACCCTGCATCTCTTACCTCGATGGTGGGCGTCGCTGATATTTCTGTACTCTCCCTGTGAAATGAAATCCTCAGGTAGGGAAAGAATATTGCCAAGACAATGCAGGGAGAGGTAATTTCTTGTCCTGTTCTCCCCTGCCTCTTTTTAAAATTTTTATAATTTTTAAAAAAATTTTTTAGTTTTTGAAGTGAGTTGAAAACCTACGAACCTGATACTGACCCAGACCCCTAAACTGTGCCAGTACTAGAAAAAATTGATAAGGAAGTATCCTTGAAATAACCTCCCAATAAATCGGCAATACAGGAAATATTGCGTGCGTCAGTAAAACTAAGTGTTCTGTGTAGGCTCCTTAGCTGGGAATTAGTAAGAGTCCCCATCCCTTGTACATGCAAGCCGGAGATTACGGGCTTCGCTTCTTAGGGACTTCTCCTGGGTAAAATTTTTTCATTATTTTGGGCTCCACTGCCTAACACAGATGCAAGGCCCTGGCACTAAGAAAAATACCCATTTCTGGAAAGGAACACAGCCAAATGCATAAACAGCTAATTTCTTGCTTTTTAACTGTAGGAATTTGGTTATTGGTTAATCTCTAAGTTCCCTTAACCCTTTTACTCTGTTTTAAATTAAGCAAGCGGTGGTGTTTCACCAACACAGTATGTTTTTATGATTAAATCCTAACCGTTCTGAGCAAGTCTGTGTACGCAGAGGGATTTGCTGTCTCAGCCCTGCTTTTACGTGGGCCCAATACTGTTTTCCTGCTGCGAGCCGAGCTGCCTGCTCCTCTCCCATCTATCCAGCCTGGCTCGGTGCATGAATTCCAGTTGACCTCAGTATGCATATGGGATATAGGTGGTGATTTATCTTTTCATGTGACTATTTTTTTTTATTATTTTTTGCACACAAGAACAGTTATTTCTTCCCTCCCGGGGAAGTCAGTGAGCACAAAGCTGTCCTTCAGAACCTACACCAGGTTCCCATCCTCACCAAGGGATATAGGAAAGATCACTCTCCCAGCGTGTCTTGATTTATCTTGATTTATTAACTGAGAGGCTGTTGTGGAAAGAATCAGGGGTAAGTTTCAAAGGGCCTTCCCTGAAGGCATTGTGCCAAGTCCTGTCTCCTGCTTGATATTTTCCAGCTCAGGCTTCTTGAAAGGAGAAGTATATCTGTAGAAGGGGGACAGAAGAGGAAAGGTGCGGTGTTAATCTGCTTTCAGTGACTTTTTCAGGCAACCTGGCACTCGGGAGCCCATGTTTGCACAGGTCACAGGGTGTGTTTCTATCGGTGGAGCTATTTCAAGTGTTTACTCAGCACTTTGGACACATTGAAATACCTTTGGTATAAATTTACATTTTGCTTTCTGAGACTGGCTGTACAATTAAATAGCAACCTGCTATTTCCCCTTGTGTGGCAGGAGAGTTAGCAGCGCAACCAAAAGAAATCCCAGCTGGGATGCAAGACATTTTTCCTCTCAATGAAGGCAGGACAGCTTTTCTAAGTGGCTCTCAGCTCAGTTCTGTCTCCCTTCGATTTCCATGGTCACCTGGTTCCTCTCTGGCTTGGAGGTTGGGGATGGGAGCTCCAGCTGGCTTTGTGTATCTTTAAGGTGTATCTTTAAAAAAAAAAAGATTGATAATGCTTTACTTTTTTAGTTTGAATGGTTTCATCATCTGTCTTGTCTTTTTTTCATGAGCAGGAGTGAGAAAATGGGCATGACTTTTAATCCACTAGGAAACACAGTATTTATTATTCTTAGGGGCTACGTTAAGCATGAGACCCGCTCCTATCCCAATAGAAGAGCCAGAATGGAGACAGACGCCTCCCCCAGTCACAGCTACCTCTGGGACCTTCAGACTACGGCGAGGCAGTCGGTTCACGTGGAGAAAGGAGTGCCTGGCTGTTATGGAAAGGTATGTCACTTTGGGGTTACGGAGATGGGCATTTTAAAGCCAATACAAGTATCCTTTTTCCTGCTCTGTTGAACGCCAGCTCAATTTTCATGGATGTGCTTTAGCATCATGCAAGTTAATAACAGTGTAATCATTTGATTCTCAGCAATAGAGTAGGAGGAGCTATTTCACCCCTTTTGTTGTTTAAAAAGATGTTACGCTCCTCTGGACAATATCTCGTTTTTCTCTAGCCCCTAAGATACCTTGTCGTTAGCGCTGTCTGAGAGCATTGGTGTTCTGCTCTTCCTTACTTTCCCAAAAACCTTCCCGTCTAGCCTAATCCAGGCTGTTTCTTGGTGGGGGTCTGCATGCTCTCTACATTCTGCATTTCTCCTTTCGCAATTTACTGATTTGTCCTCATAATCTATCGTGTTATTTCATAGTTGATAACTGGCATTTCGGCAGCAGTGTAATTGTTCAGGAGGTAGAACTTTGCCTAACAAGCTGTAGATTTCCATGTCCAAAAACTCTCTTACAACCCTTTTACATGAGCTGGGAACAGTAGAGAGCAAAGCGGATCTTTCAAATACGTACGCAGGGTGGCGGGTGATCATTAGAGCTCCCAGCTCCTCAGTCCTGTGGAGAGGAAACACGCTCTGAGCCTGGTCCCCTGGCTGCTTTGCCTTTCCCTCTGCTTACACTAATGTCTCTTTTGTGGATAACATTGTGTAACAGAAAAGGGCTAGTGAACTCGGACGTGGTTTAGGGATGAATGCTTGGTTCTGTTCAGGGCTAAATGGCTGGGAGGAGTTTTCCTCCCTGCGAGAGGGTGAGGAACCTCCCTTCCCTGACAGCACCAGATGACTCTGCGTGCGCTACACTCCCCTCCCGTTTGCAACTCCTTTGAATCCTCAGCCAGCAGGTTTTTAGGATGTGCTTTTGCCCTTTCTGTAATGCTTGTCTTTCTTTCCTCTTGCTTGCACGAGGGTCTTTGGAACTGATTAGGAGAGGAGAGTGTCTCCTTTTGCCTAAGCTAAGACCAAAACACAGAGCTCCCTCAGGGACCCAAGCCTTTTTACAACTAGATGGACATAATTCTGTGAGGCCACGAGCCATCGCAGGGTCTTTGCAGAGCTGAGACCAGTAACTAAGTGTTTGTGGCCATGTTTGTCCTGGCCCTGCACTCATGTTTTCAGCTTTGGCTGAATGTTGCCCCAAAGGAAAGAATGTGAAAGTTTGAAATCTGTTTTGTTTTGCTAGGCCAAACTAATGCAAAGTTCTGTAATTATTTGCTGTTTGACTCAAGATAGTGCCTGAGACCCCTTTGTGCCGGGGGCTGTGGGAGCACCGAGCAGGAGGAGAAGGCTAAGCAAGCAACCGCTGCCCTTTCCTCCTCCGGAGCCCTCCTAACGCCAGGCTCTGCAGTGGCACTTCCGGAAGTCAGACAACCTGTACTAGTTTGGGACGTGTCTGTTAAACACGTGGGATTTGGTTTTGCATATGTAAAGAAGCAAGATGGCGTTGACGTTGGAAATCATCCAGTTGTGTGCTCAGATGCGTAATCACGTGATCTCATTTTTCATTACCTTTTGTCTTCTTTGTCATTCTTGGTTTTGTTTGCTACGTCTTGTCTCATGTTGTGCAAGGTCTTTGCTGTTGGGGTTTTCTTCTTATTCTGCTGGAAAATGGAGACGTCTGCCACATTGCCTTAACCGTGGCTTTCATATGAATTCGCAAAGCTCTTGCTGGGTCACCGCAAGCACTGAATTTTGCAGCCTTGTGTGTGGCTACTGGAAAGCATGGCCAAGGAGTTTTACTTGAGGCGAGAGCACAGCAAGCTCAAGCGGTGGTAAAAGCTTTGTATGACAATAAAACGACACCATAAAGCAAGTTGGGAATATGGTTGTTTAACTGTTATGCTTTAATAGGCCTAGTTGAGCTGTAAGAGTGAGCTGGTTTATGTGACAAGTTTTGAAAGAGAGGGAGGAAAAGACTCTCTTGGGAGCCTGAGGAAGAAGCCAACTCATTTCACTTGCAAGTCACTGGAGTCTTCCAGGCTCGTCCGTAATATGACTCATAACGTGAAGGTAACCAGACTCCGGCTGTCTGGCCCAAGCAGATCAGGTTCGCTTGATGCCGTAGGGTCAGGAATTAAGCATTTGGCCACTAAAATGGTATTTGGCATTGCATGTGGTCTGGTGCCATTTAGCTGCTAATTTGCATTTTCCTCTAAAGGATTAAGTTTTGACTGGGAGTGGAGGCATCTTACACAGTTTAATGGGCTGTTTTCCTTAATTAAATGCAAGTATCATTGCGTTGTGTTTGTACGTCCTGCAGTATCTTGATGCGCTCTTGGTGTATGCAGGGATTTAGGCACCTGGTTTTGAGCTTTTAATTTGGGAAGCTCAGTAAAGTGCTTCTTCATCCTGGCTTCTATCTATCCAGCAATGCGGAACAGAGATCCAGAATACAATTCCATCCCAGTAATGCAACTCAGGAGGGCTGTATGCACCTTTCTGGCTGCAAAAGGGGATCCTTCTGCAATTAGACCTAACTTTGTCAATTTAGTGAAATGCCTGAAGATGAGAGGGTTGAATCTAGACCTTAATGGAAAGTCTTGTGTAGATAACGTAGAGCTACTTCTTCCCGTAAACTTCTGAAATGTTACTGCAAAGCTGTATGAACATTTTTTGGGGTGAGGATCAAAGTCTTGGGCTGCTCTATTGGTTAATTGTGGTACATGCTTTTGACTTGGATTCAGTTGGTAAGAAATGCAGTTGCTAAAAGTCAGTGTGTCAAACCAGCTGAGAGCACTTCAAGGAAAGGATCTGAATCTAATTGCAAAAAATTAGAGAGATTTGCTTCTAGGAGCAGGCTCTCCAACCGAAAATGCGCAGTGCTGGTCAGGATTTGGGCCGTGAACTGAATGAGAAAGGTGAGAGTTGAAGGGCTGGTTCCTCTTTTTTTTAAAAAAAAAGATTTAAATCAACAAAAATTCTGGTGCAATTAATTGTTATATTGGTGTCAAGCTGATATAATTAAAATTAGAGTTAGGGCCAGCACATATACTTGAATGTCTAATGTACCTAAGTGTCTGTATACAGGGTATGTGTATTAAAGAAACTAATTGGTTTGTACTGGATTTCCAGAATGCTGCTTGCGGTTTCTGTAATTCAATTCTCCAGTCTTTACTGCTTTTTTGGAAGTTCTCCCAGGGTAGTTTATTAGTTGCTAGGCTTAGATTTCGGACAATACATTCAGGTCTCTTTCTCCCTCTCTCTCCTTTCTTTTTTTTTTTAAATATCTCTCGGAATATTTATGCTCTGAAGGTTAAGAGGAGCAATAGTTCCAGAAAGTAAAGTTCTATATTTAACTGCAGACTAGGTGTGGTTCAGACAACTGCAGTGCAAGCTCCCTCTCACTGCTGTGCTGGTGATATCAACCTTGACCTGTTCTCTTCTGGAGCCTCCTGCTCGTGAAATATGCTGAGTTCTGCGCGCGGGGATGTTGTCGTGTGGTTAACCCTCCTTTGGGAGCAGAGCTAAGCCTACAGCAGGCCTTTTTGTGAAAACCTGAGGTTCAACTTGAAAGTCTCCTTCTCGTTCACTTTCGTGTTCTTCGTTACGTCTTGTCCCAAAGAGAATTTATTTTTTCTTTTCTCTGCTTTACTACTTCGTTTCAACCGGTCTCTTCAGAACTACAAAACTGAAAATTCCCTTAGGGTTTTCTCTTTTTTAATGAAGCTGTGTTGTCTTGTCTTGTCCTTTTTTTTTCTTTCTTTTTTTTTTTCTTTTAAGTGATTAGTCCTTCTATAATCATACATTGGAGTTGAGGTTTATCTTCTTTTTCAGACAAAAAACCCCATCTAAGATTGGCAGCAGAATCAATGACTATATACCCATTTTAAGGCACTTTTGTTGAGTGCCATTAAAGATTTCGGGGAGGGGGGAGAGTTGAGTGTTGTTTTTTAAGCATATGCTTTCTCCAAAGATTAAATTAAAATAACTGTAAATTCTGCGCTAAACAAAATGAATAATTCATCAGTTGAAAGTATTTCACTTTGTCTGGGGAGCAGGGACTTTGCTTTCTGGTTGAGGGTTATTTGGTTTGATTTTATTGGTCTGGTTTTTTATTTTAACACTTCTCTGCTCTTGAAGCATCCTTTTGTAAAGATGTATTTAGATTAAAGGAGACGAGATGATATAGATACCGATTATCCCCATTTCATAGATTGCAAAACAGTCAGGTGTTTCACTTGGCTTCGTGATCCAAGGCAACTTTATTCGTAAGAGAAATGGGTTTAGATTTCCCAAGATACTGCGGGTATAGTTTCATGATATAGCTGAGCCGAATTAACAGTTTGTCACCATCTCGTCCTTAGGTGTTATCCTGTCTCATCGCCCGTCTCAATTCCTCCTCCTCAGTTTCTCCGCTCCTGCCACCCTGCGTTGTGCCAGTTATGTTTCTTGTCTGATTGAAATACCAGCCGATACAGAAAAAAGATTTCCCCTTGCCTTTTACTGAATTGCTTCGGCTTGCTGTGCAATGAGGCTGTGCCAGAGCAGGCCCAGGGCAAATGACAGGAGAGCACAGGGAAGGGGAAGCTTAACAGAAAGATGTGAGAGTTTTCCTCCATGCTCTCTTGGGCTGCTTGGTTTTGCTCTGATTTTGTTTGGTTTGAGTTGGATGAGTTCCTGGTTTGGTTAAAAGCATGATCACGCTGGCAGTTGTGCTGGCATCATGGAATAAGTGTCCTTTGATTTTTGCCAGGGAGTAGCAACATATTGCTGTGGCATCACTGCCAAACTGGTCTAACTTGACCAGGATCTGTTCTTGTTCCCCCTTAAACTGGACCCAAGCTGGCGAGAAAACTCATCTCCGTGCCAAAACCAGTCCCTGTTGCTTACGCTGTAGAAGGTGTAGCATCGCCTGAAGAAGCACCTTCTGCAGTGGTCCCAGTGCCGGGCTGGGCCAGCAGAGCCCTGGGCATGGTTCTGGCCCTGAGCGATATCAGTCCTGACATGCGTTATTAGAAATTCTTCCGATTGTGAAAGCGCTATTACTGCAGCTCTCCTGAGCGCTGGGGCTTCCACGGCTTCCCTGGGGAAAATGAGAGCTCTATTAGCTCCTGAAATTCAGTTAGGAAATTTTCTTAGTTAATTTCATCCCATTACTCTTAGTTATGTCTTCTAGCAGAACCTTAATACCGGCCCCATAGGGGATCTAAGTTTCCTGTGCAAGGCTTTGGAGGAGATTTAAGTTTTGGATTCATTGCGTTTCTCCCTTTTCAAGCTGACAACAGAGCAGGAAGTAATGTCTTTTGGCCTCTTCCATTAGGCTTGTACGTTGTTAGAAACAGAACATCAGTTTCTCATCAATATAACGACGTCCACCGTTTGGCTCGGGAATGCTGCTCGTCTTCCTCGGGTTTGTTCCGCAGGCTGCTGAGAGGTGCGGAGTGCTGAGAGTTACGCTCTGCTGTGCCTACGACCCTCAGGTGGCACTGAATATTTCGGTGACTCGCCGTTCTCAACCGTGAAATATCTCCGACCTGCTTGGGAGACTGAGCCAAACCAAAGAAAGGATGAGCAAGGTGCTAAAAGCCTGTAACTCTGGGGTTACGGAGGAAGATTTGTGTTAGGCGTTAGGAAAAACTTTCTAATTTTAGGAATAGTGAGCACTAAGCAGGTTATCTTCAGAAATTATGGAACGTTTCTCAGGAGCAAATTAGCTAGAAACTGTCAGGGTGGTTCTGATATACTAGACCTTAATGCAGAGGGAAACATCAGGGGACTTCTTTACATTATTTTCCAGCTCCTTCTATTCTGTCACAAGGTGTTTGTTAGTCAGCAGCTTGCAGTGGGAGGTTCAACTTCATTAAGTCCTTTGAGATGTAGGAAGGGAGTGGTTTTTCGGGATCATTGTTTGCTGTTCACGCTTGCGAAATGCTTTGAGATCTGCGAGTGCAGGCACTTCGCAAAGGCATTCGGGAAAGTTCACTTTACAATTTAGACACAGGCAAGATGTTTTTATTGTCTTGAAAGTTCAAACAGTTTGGCTCAGGGTCATTGCTGTATGTCTTCATAAAATGCAAGAGCAGCCATTTTATGCTTGCCACACAGGATCTTTCTTATTTTGCATTAGATCAAGCTATGTTTCCTCTTAGACATGCATAATATGCAAGCTTCCTATTCTAATCAGCTGTAAGCAAATCCCAGTTGTTTGGCAGATCGCATGCAGTAAAATACAATGCTCGGATTCTGTCCAGAGTGCTCGCCAGACTCTCATTTCTTGGAGGATCCAGCACCTAATGAGTTATTTTCCTTTTTTGAGGAGCTCAGGTTCTTTTTGTATCTTTGTGTTCTCTCTCTCTCTTTTTTTTTGTTTGGTTTGTTTTTTTTTTTAATAAGAAAAAAAACAGATCTGTGGGAGGAGCAGCAGAGTCCAGATAAAATTTTTGTATCTGACAAGGTCAAAATAACTGAAATCAACATTTGCCAAAGGAGCCTTGTCAGTCTGACCTGCCACAGCCCTGTCTGGTGCAATATACCCACGTTATAAGAATGAGAATTCTTCTCTGGTCAGATCCTCTCCTGCATTTCTCTGAGACCAGTGGAGATAAGCCAGCAGTGTCCCTGCTCATGAAGGTGAGATGCAGGATCTTATCCTGAGTCTTCTCATACCATCGAAGCAATTGTCATACAAATGGGATTGGAAATCTCTCTATAAGTGCCCAGATGCTTTCAGTGAAGCTGTAAAAAGGCATGGTTGCTGCTTACTCTGCAGGCTAATGTAATTTTTGCTGGCTCCAGTAGCACCAGTGCATGGCAGAGATTGGGAAGACCAAATTTACCTCTTAACCTCTCGTTTGCTTTTAAGAACATCTGCTGGCTCCTTCTGGGGTGACCCAACCCACAGACCCCACACTTCGGAGCATGGGAAGGAATGCTTATACGAGTGACATCCGGCTGCCCTGCGTGCCCTGGCAGTGATTTCATGCGGCCATCCCCAGCGTGTGAAGCTGTGCTGGGGCATTGCGTACAGAGAGGAGGTACAGAGACAACCTCGCTTCAACCTGAGTTCCTGCTAGGAAGACACAAGTGTGACATGGCAGGTCTGAAGATCTTCGTGGCTGCTTAACATCTGCCTAGGTCAGCCTCACTGAAGAGCAGCCGTTTTGTCCTTGGGTGCCTTTTCCAGCTCAGTCTTTTGTCCCTGGCACAAGGGTTGACTTTGTGAAGTGTGCTGGTGCCGCACCAGCACCGTGGAGTTCTGACGTGTGACCAAGGCTTCGAGGCTCAGCAATGACCCGTGTGGTGAAGATGATCATAGAATGGTTTGGGTGGGAAGGAACCTTAAAGATCACCCAGTTTCCCCCCCTGCCTTGGGCAGGGACACCCCCCACCAGCCCAGGTTGCTCCAAGCCCCGTCCAACCTGGCCTTGAACCCCTCCAGGGATGGGGCAGCCACAGCTTCTCTGGGCAACCTGGGACAGGGGCTCACCCCCCTCACACCAAAGAAGTTCTTCCTCAGATCTCATCTGAATCTCCCCTCTTTCAGTGTAAAACCGTTCCCCCTCGTCCCATGGCTCCCCTCCCTGCTCCAGAGTCCCTCCCCAGCTTTCCTGGAGCCCCTGGAGGGCCTGGAAGGGGCTGGAAGATCTCCCCAGAGCCTTCTCCAGGCTGACCCCCCCCAGCTCTCTCAGCCTGTCCCCACAGCAGAAGGGCTCCAGCCCTTGGATCATCTCCATGGCCCTCCTGATGACGGTCACATGATGATGATGATCTTTGTCATTCTTTCTGCCTCTCCTCTCCAGTCTGTGACTGATTCACACGTGGCTAGCAACCATGTGGCTGCGGACGAAAGCTTTTATCTCCTATCCTGTATTTTTGTTAAATTCTGTGATTGGAGCTGTGGGCATTCTTTCTATTCACATAAATATGTAATTTATTCTAAATTTTGCTGAGGTCTTCAGGGTCCTTCAGGAGAACTAATTATACCTGATTTCATTTTATATGCTAAAAAATGTTTAAAAAGTTGGAGGTCCCTTTTGCCCGAGTATAATGAGAAAGAATGAGAAAGGACGTTGTGTTTACCCTCCTGTGATCACTCACTGTATATACTGCTCCTTGTTTATCTCCTCTCTGAACTAAAAAATCCTTCTCTCATCTCTTCTCAGATGGCAAGTCTTCCCTTGCCTCGAATAACATTCATTGTCCCTCTCCTCTGGACCTTTTCTATTTCTATATTCAATTTTAAATGACCCAGGGTAGGTGAGTAGGGACAGGAGCAGAACTAATTACCAGATTTCCAGGGTGAATATTCCAGCTTATACAGGCACCTGAATCTGATTCCTATTGTTCTCTGACCTCCAGCCTCACATCTGGGTTTCGCTGCTCACTTTCGTGTGTTCGTTGAGAGCATGTTTTCTTTGCATAGCCCACAATGATATGTGTGTCTTTTTCCCCAACAGTCACAACTAACGCAGAACCGGTCGTGTCTGGGAGGAGTCTGGATTTGTTCTTTTCCGTATGCATCACCCTGCTTTTTGCAAAGCTAGCAAATGAAGTTCAGTCGTGGGAGTGTTTAGATATTTGTGAAATGCACAGCAATTATCTGCTTTATTTGTATCCAATGTAAATAATTCATTTTCCTGAACATTATTTAATGTCACTGTTAACGCCAATCATTTTGGGACACAACTTCTCTGTGCCAAGGGCTTTTATTCTGTTCATACACAGAGCGTGGGGCAGTGGGGGCTCTGCGCTCGTGTTGAGACCCAGATGCTGCTTGTTGGAAGGACTGTGTAAAAGTACAAGTCTTTGAGCTTCTGTCGTTCATTTCAGTGGCCAGTCCAGCCCAAGCCACGACACTATGCCAACACTCGACTTTCTCTAATCCCTCCTGGTATTCTTCCTGTGACTGTTCTCTTTAAAGTACACAGAATCGAATAGTAACAAAAAGCTCAGAGTAATTAACTGCATCGTTATCTTCTTGCCTGTTAACTCGATTTCAGGAGGCAGGGAAAGTCATGGCAGAGTTGTCGCAGAAACTGCGTGAACGGGCACGTTCACTCTGCATTTTGTGTAGCCGTTTTATAATGACTATTCACTGTAGGCTATCTGGAACAAAATTTCTTGATGATATTACCACCCATGTAAAGGCGATGTGTCTTTGGAGGTACTCTGGTGCAAGGGTATACGTTCCACTCTGTTGTCTCTGTGTCAATGAAGGAGCTTGAGACGTTGCTGGGGAGTCTCCTCACTCTTTGGGAGCGGACTCCTGGGAAGATTAGCTGATAAGGCAGTGGCAAACGGCTCCCTGGGCAATGGCAAGCACATGTGACAATAAAGATGTGATCGTTCCCACTCTGGCTCTTTAGCAGCCTTCTTAAAGTCCTGAGAAAGAACTAAAACTAGTGAGAGTTGTTCCAGGTCCAAGTTCAGCCAAAAGGGATAGTCATCGCAGTGAGATTTACCTGACCTGGATGTAATATTACCCATGGAATAAACCCACTGAAGTGAATTACAAAATTAACTTCTTGGCTGATCTCAGAAGGAGTTAGTAATCAGATTGGTGCTGCCTTGTCACCTCTTGCTTTGATGAAGGCAGCTGTCGGGACGGAGCATGCGTGAACACCCTCCACCTCAAAGCACTCGTGGCTTTGCCCGTTCCTGGTTTCTGGAAGTACGCAAAGTGTTCCTGCGGACTCGCACTGCAGCTGCGCTCTGAACAGAGCCCAAATCTGCCTCGGTGGAAGGAACTTCTCTGCCACCTAGTAACAGATGTGAGGTCATTATACAAGTAATAAACGTAGGAATTACAAGGAGAAGTGAGGGAACAAAATTCCTAAGCAAAACTCTTAAGTATGTTGCATCATGTATTTATGGGCTCTCGGTCAGACTGCGGAGCGCTTTAAACAGACTAAAAAGAATGCTTTATCAGAGAACCATATGGGCTTTAACCACAAAAGTCACTCCCACATCCTATGGGGGTTTTTTATGTTTTGGTTTTTTTTTTTTGTACTCCCGGACAGCACAATTGACCTTTTTTTGTTTGATTTTCCTTCGGAGCATGCATACGTTTTAATTTGTTTTGAATTCTGTGCTGTTTGTGAGGAACTCTGTCGACGGAATAGAAGACATGGACCTGTTCCAAAGAGCTTTTTTAATATGATTTCCTTATAAAGAAAAAAAAAGAATGAGAAAATAGGGTACATAAGTACAAAACATATAGAAAAAGTTATCTGATTTGTTGCTTATTATGTACATAGGCTGGCGCTCTTTCAGTTTCTAAATGCTCCTTGATATTCTCTTAAGCAGAGGAGCGTTGGACTGGGACTTCCAGTTTCATGTCCAGCTTCTCTTTTTGCAGTCAACCTTTATTATATCCTTTTCAGAATCTGATTAAATTCTCTGTCTTAGGAGCAGGTAGAGCCGAGGGTACAGATGCCCGTTGGGAGACGGCTACCCAGCAGGCTGGAAATCTAAATTCCCAAGATTGTTTGTGACCTGTACATACCCATCCATCTTGGATCAGTATTATAATTTAACTAAAATAAATCCTTACTTCCATCTCTTGTCTCCAGTGTTGGTCCCCCTCATGTATTTAGGGTAAACCATCTCCTCATCTGAGCCCTGAGGTTTGCGGAGGTAAAACCTGCTGTATCTCTTCCAAGACAGGCTTTCCAGTCCTCTGCCCTCCGGTGATTGCTCTCTGAGCTGCTCAGTTCTAAATTTGTCTTTCTTGAATGTGGGAGACGGGGATTGTATGTAGTCCAGGTGAGGTCTCGCGCAGGTGTTTTAATGCTTTTCTTTCTGGATTGGAAATAGCTGGCATCCTTGGCTATATCGGGCTTTGCCTTTTTGGTGCTTTTGTCGCATTGTGGCTTTTGGTCATAGTGACTTGAGAGAACAATCTTTCCAGCTGATGGGTTTTTTCTGTATAGGAGAAATTGTTGTTCCCAAAGTGCCTGACCCTGCCTACTGCGCTCTTAAATGTCTTTTTAGTTCTTGCCCTGAGGATTGTCTCTTACTTTTTATGGTACTCCAATTCCCTGTACTGACGTGGCTTCTAACTTTGTCATCAGCAGATCTCATTACCATGTTGAGCCTTTCTGTCAAGATCTTTAAGAGTTTTCGTTCTTAAGATACTCCAAAGATGAGACTTGAGGAATATCACTGATAGCCGTTTTCCAAACCATTATTTTAAATTTTCAGCCCAGTTCTTAGTTACATGTTTCCTTTCTACCCTATCTCATAATTATACTAATCTTTGTCTTTTCCAAAGTTATGGATAATTTCCCATTTGTGACTGTATCAAATGCTTTACTGAAGTCCAAAAATGATACGAATAATTTATTTTTCTAGACAGAGGACACAGAGTCAACAAGTCCTCAGTTGCTTTTAGAGCATTCCTACCAGTACTGTTTAGGTCACGCCTGCTGAAGAGCCGGCCCCAAGGGAACTTGGCATTTCTGAGCTGGAGTGGCAATGGCGTTTGAGAGGAAGCGCACGGCAAAAGCCATGGCTCATGATAGGGAGTACAAATCCAGGAATAAGGAGCCACGGATTGATTTCACAGCTCGGCATCTGGTTTCTTGTGTTTGTATCTCTTAACTTTACTGTTCTTCTACCTGCAGATTCTTCTAAGAATATTAAAGAATAAGGTTAAGCAGCACAACTTCAGAATACTTTTAAGAGGTTTATGATCTGGTTATGGAAAGCGCTCTTGAAATACAAAACATGGTGGGTGTTTTTTAATGAAGTAATACTTTTGAGTCCTTGGAGCTTATTATTTCCAAGGTAACTATTCACAATCCTGTAGGCAAAAAAGAATTATAAAAAGTTAGATAATAAACATCAGCTTTTTCCTTTCCCCATGACTGGTGAATAGTCATTGAGTAATCTGTAGCAAATAAATAAAAAGACATTGCTGCTGACAGACTTGGGGGGTAATACACTTCAAGGATTCACAAAGCTACCTCATTGCTTAAAACTTTCCTTAAACCTTCTTTGCTGAGATGCCTACAAAAAACCTCATGAAGCTGGTCTTGGCACCATAGTAGCTTAATCAACTGGCGTGCTGGCCTATGGTGATTCATTATTTCTTGTTCTCATTTGTTGATATCCATCTGTTGCTTTGTATTTAGGTTGCAAGGCAGAGAACAGATTGATATTAAAAAAATAATTACCTTTTTGTGCTTTGTATCCATACAGCACTTAATATGATAATAGTTCTGGTCCAGATCGTGATGGTACCAATCATTAGGAAAAATGTGTGTACTGGGCACAAAATCAGAAGCTTTGATCCTGAGCCTCTTGACTTAAGGCGTTGGACATTCTGCAAGAATTGGCCTTATCATGTCTTTCCTTTCATTAGTTTAATCAATCCTTATTTCCTGAAAATGCAGCAGCGATGGTGGCTGGCTGTGCACTTCTAAGCTGAGCTGACCTGGGTCTTGGCCAGCACTGAAATTGGGTATAAAAACTTGCAGATCTTCAAGGGGAAATGCTAGTGATTATGTTGGGAGTTGTCAGCTCATACTAAGCTTTATCACAAACCTTGTGTTTGGTATTTTTCCTCTCCTGGAGGGTTAGGACAAAGTGAGACTTGGAGCTTCGTAACCCGAAGGACTATAGAATTTGATAAACATGACCTTACTGAGGCTAAACTAATAACAACTTGAGGGACACTTGACATTCTGTGCATGTATTTTTTGTGATCCAGTGATAAACTTCCCAGTAAAGCACAATTTTGAGGCAAGGCGAAGCTATTCTTCTAGAAATATCGTACTTTAGAAGAGCTGAAAACTGAGTTCTGACTCTGATGAGTTTATTATTTTCTTCAAGAGAGCAGAGAATGATGTTTCGGGTTGAGTAATGTAAAATCCAGTTCATATGTTTTGCTATTTATTTGTGTTGCTGTATAAAGCCTTGGAATCCCTGTTGTCTTGCAAGTAGGATCTCTAATAACCGCAGTGGTGATTACAGTACATCTCACAGAAAGGTGAGTCACCGAGCAGGAGAACAGCCCTTACAAGTGGGTGGGCTCTTAATGATTTCTGCAGAGTCTCATCACTTCTTGGAAACGTTCCATCCATGGACTGACCCTGCCTTAGCTTTGCTTGCTTTGTGGGAACTAGGTCATCCACGGGATGTAACATAAATAACTCTTCCCCTGCAGAAAGTTAAAAAAATGCAGATGAGATGTTTCACAGTTATCTTCATAAAGGTCTTGTTTATCAGTCGGTTAAGACCAGAGGATTTAATGTACTTAAATATCCCCGTAGCATGTAGGTCTCAATTTAAATATTACAAGTAAATATAGGAGAACAAGAGATACTATTATTCATGCTTAGGTGGCTTGTTAGGAAGAGCTTTGAAGGTGCTGCATGCTCGCACCAACCTGTTGTTGAAATATTACAGAACAATTCTCACTTTATCATGTTACCTGCTGGCTTCAAAAAAAGCCCATCTTTCTTTTCTTTCTTTTTTTTTTTCCCTTTTATTTTGTGAACAATTTAGTTAACTGTGTTGGTTTTGGGAGCCTGCGATACCATTAAGTTT
The DNA here is from genome assembly GCA_013400135.1 of Rhinoptilus africanus. NCBI lineage: Eukaryota > Metazoa > Chordata > Aves > Charadriiformes > Glareolidae > Rhinoptilus > Rhinoptilus africanus. The sequence goes on from VXBO01004953.1 coordinate 176,265, forward strand.
AAGGATCGTCATAAAACTTTAGCCATTGTCTGCTGTCAGCGTCTTCAAGGTGCCTTAAGCAGAAAGTACCTGTGTTTCAAATTGCTGAAAACTCCAAATCTTTTACTCAGAAGAGAGCTGTTGTGTAATTTCAAAAATACTCTTATCGCCAAATCCAATTACAAGGAAGAGTAAATCGCCACCTCCGATGTCTTAACTATGCTTTTTTTAATTGTTAATTATCTCGGCAGTAGGGTGCTATAGATTAGGAGGCATAGATTATCTTTTGCAAGTATGAGGCTTTCAGAGCTATTATCAATTAATTCTGTTTTTAAACAAATTTTAGGATAATATTAAAAGCTTGATAAGATTGTGTTGGTGCTTGAGACTGCTGTCAAAATACTGAGAAAATGAGTTAAAAAATTAGTAACTTGATGATGATGTAGCAGCCTTGAAGGTCATACAGTTTTACGTGCTCTAGCGCAAGGTGTATTTTTGGCATTTTAATCTACATTGCAGAGTAGATTCCTGCTAAGAAACATCAATAAAATGACTGTCTCGGAGTTTAGGCACTGATTTGTAAAACCAGAATAGAGTGTCAGCTCTGTTACGGGAGTTTTTTAATGTGTACTGAAATGACTATACAATTTATGTACACAAACACATACTGACATGTGAAATAATTGAAATTTATTTATGTCTGGTGCTTTAAGTGATATATAGTTCCGTTACCTGAAGTATAAGCTCTTGAAAGCAAGAGGGCTTTAGAGAGGAGATACTGCTTTATTCGATGTCAGGTGCCAGATGGAAATCCGCAAATCTAGCACCCCTTCCCGGGGATATTCACCCATTTTTTATACGCAAAAGATTCTCATAATTCTGCATACCCGATACATAACTCCACCTATACTTACATCTTCATTAGGATGACTGAATAGCCTTTTTGCACATGCGTATTAAGTTTTGCTGCATCGGCAAAACACTTCTGCGCAGGTGTGAGCTTCTCGGTGGTCGTTTGGGTAAAGAGACCCTTCCTCACGTTATCATTTTAAGATAGCGAGTCGTCTCGGGACACTAAAAGTTCACTGTAAGTTTGCCAACTTCTTGAGGAGGATAAGGATGTTCCTTGAAGTAGCCACAACTCTCTTCTAATTGACATAGGAGTATGTACTTTGACGTACAAAAGAACCTTGAAGTGATTAACTGCTTCTTGTTATCCCATCCTTAGTGATTAACTATTTCTGGCTGTCTCCTCGTTATCATTATTTGTAACATCTGCTGAGAGATAACTATTTTCTACAGCTTATGTCAGCACAGTAAGAAGGTTAGTAAGAAGCAAACAACATTTTAGTTAGCATATGGTTATAAACAAAGCACAGGCCTGTCTTTGGTAACAGTTCTGTTGAGATTTCTCCTCCAGGCTCGCGCTTTCTGGGAAAAAAAGTATGAGAATGAAACATTTCTTACAGTGACGTTACTCTTACAGACTTTAAAACTGTTCTCTCCTTAGAGTATGGCAATACCCTGGGGTTGAAAGCTCAAGCTGGGAACAAGAGGCAGATTTTTAAAGAATGAGGATTCTTATGGTTTGGTTCCAAAGATTATTCAAAGTTATGATAGATTCTAGGTTGGATCAAATCCCAAATTTTTACGTTGGGACTGGCTATCTCTGTAGGTCAAACAGAAGATCTGGGCTTCAGGCCAGAATTGCTGAGAAACCTCTGGTCAGTGCTGCAGAAGAGGTTGAGCTGGAGTCCTGCGGTGGCTTCTTCAGTCCGTTAAATCCATAGAGCTATGAAAGCCCCTAAATAAATGATAGCGCTGTAGGGAAAACAGTGGAGAGCCATAGCCATTGTGTTCATTGGTGTTTTTTCTGAGTTTGGGATTTTTTTTTTAATTTGTTTGCCTGGATGGAAGGTGCAGTGGAGCTGAGGCTGCAGGAATGCCTGGATTCGCATCCAGAGAGCTGCGCTTCTTATCCTTGGCTGATCTCAGATGCAAAAGTGCCTCACCAGATGCTTCCTGGAGCAACTAAACTGGTTGTTCAGTCCTGGGGGAAAGAGAAATGGAGTCTTCAGTGTAATTCTCGGCTCCATCGGAGTTTATCTCTGGAGAGAATATCTTTGAGCTTTAATTTTGCCGTCTAGAATAGAATTGAATTTACTGTATGTTGCAGGGTGAACTGTTTAGTTGACATGCATGCCGTTATTATAGAATCTGTAGAAATATCAGTAGATAAAATGGATGGTGTCATCTGTTGACCTCACTGAGAATGGCATTAGTGATATTCTTGGCCAGTATTTACTGGGAAATAAACTAGTCATTACACTTTTTGATGAGATTATGCTTTGAATGTCACTTCTCTGACAGTCTGTCTCATGCCACGCAGAGATAAGATCTCAGGCGCAGATGACAGACCAACTTCAGAAATATTTCCATTGATTTGACAGCCCGGATAATAGTTCTGTTAAAAGCCGCAAAGACTGGAACAATGACCTGTTGCCACTGGGTGATACTCCGTTGATAAATATACTAATGAGAGATAAAGTAGGTAACTATATTCGAGTGTTTTATGTAACTTGGCGGTGGAAAGCAGAGGTACCGTTCGAAGGGAAACTAGATAGGGAGCTGAAATTACAGGCAGCCTTATCAAAGACAAAAGAGCAGCTTGCACGCTGGTGTATTTTGAGACACCAGAGGGTTTGGCAGGGAACTCGGTCGCCGGTGGCAGCAAGATCTTCTGTTCATCAACAGGGGTCAACTGGGAGCTGAGGAAAATGGGCAGTGGGTTTTTTTTTTTTTTCCATGAGTCTCTGGGCCGGTCGCCGAGCCCATCACTTGGGCTTTGCTTTTAGCATCGCTTGAAGAGGACATGTATGAGCTGCCATTGAAGGAAGCAGTCCCAGCTGCGTGGTTCAGCCATCTCCTGCCCGCCTCCCTTGGCTGCACAACCACTGCTCTTGGCATGGCTGGAAAGCTGGACTGGAGAAGCAGTCGGGGGGGAAAAAAACCTTCCCGCAAAAAGGGAATGAAGGAGAGGATAGGACTGTTCCTTTCAGTCTGTGCTTAAATTGTGGTAAACTGGAGCGCAGCCTGAGTCTTGGGGAGGATGGTCCTTGGTGGAGGAGTCGGAGCTCCCAGAAGTGCAGGAGGTTTCGCTCACAAGTGCTTCCCACAATGATGGAAGTGGGAACCCAGAGACCCAAACCCAGAGTTAAATGAGGGAGGCAACTTGCAGCACGTCCACTGTTTTCAATAGCTATCCATCTGTGTACTCTTCCCTCCCATTAATTGCAAGGTAAATTATCCTTCTTTCATTGCGGTTGCCCTGATGCACACGTACCTGAATTACCTCACCTCGAGTGTGTGTAATTCTGCTGTAACAGCTGACCCACGGTGAATTGTTACCCTGCAACACATTTGAGCCTCTCTGCTTTGAATCACATCCACACTTTGGAGCTCTAACCGTTATGTCATGCTGTAAACTAAGCCTTTCCCCAGCCCGGGGTCTTCTGAGCCATGCCGGGGTTTTACCGGTTGGTGTCTGACATCCAGCCCTCTGGAAAAAGCACCAAACCCAGCCGTCCTTCCGCTGCTCCGTCACTTGGGTCGTTTCAAACACTTCCCTGGCAACTGCAAAGCTGATATGAAGCAGCAAAACTTCCACTGTGGATTATCAGGAACACTACCGAGGCATTGCTTAATGCATCTGATATCTCAGCCTGGATAACAGAAGCCATACAGCCAAGGAAAAAAGGAAAAAAGATTGGCAGCTATTGCAGGAATTCAGATAGGGGCACCTTGGTAAAGAGTGGGGGGGAATGCGTTTACTTCCATTACAGAGCCTGGGGCTGAGATGGATTCTCTCTCCATCATTGTCCTAAGCACATTATCCCTGAAAGAAAGAGGGTTTCTCTGAATCTGCAATTTTTCTAGGCTTCAGTGTTATTGAAATGAAACCGCTTCAAGGATATCTACATTCTTTACCATCGTATGGATTCTCATCTCATGTAAATTATTTGGCCACTTTTCATTTTAATCCTCCACTGTCATTTTCGACAAAAGAGATCATTTGGTTTCTTCATTGAAGGTATTCAGCTGACAGCTGCCCTTTGTCTAGAAAGCAGTGTGCCTTTGCAGGATTTACTTCTGCCTGCTCTTTTTCTCCCCCCCCCATCCACCTTTTAAGTTCATATCGCTTCATATTTTTCATCCGTAGTTTTCAGGAACTTTTCGGATTGTGGAGCGACTGTGGTTTGTAGCTGTGAAGGGAAATTCAGACATCCCCCGTTCATTCCGTCCCTTAGCAAGGGTATACCTGACAGATAAGTAGCAAAACTGGAGGCAGATTAATTTGTTTCCTGCTTGCAAGAAGAACCATAGTCAGAAAATTCACAGTGTGCTGACAACTTCTACGTGAGCAAACCAAACCACTCAATGATGAAGTATTGAATTTTTTGACATGTCTTTCCTATCTTGAAAACTCAGTTATCATAGAATCACAGAATGGTTCGGGTTGGAAGGGAGCTTAAAGATCACCCAGTGCCTCCCCCTGCCCTGGGCAGGGACACCTCCCACCAGCCCAGGTTGCTCCAAGCCCTGTCCAACCTGGCCTTGAACTCCTCCAGGGATGGGGCAGCCACAGCTTCTCTGGGCAACCTGGGCCAGGGGCTCACCCCCCTCACACCGAAGAATTTCTTCCTGAGATCCAATCTAAATCCACCCTGTTTCAGTTTAAAACCGTTACCCTGTGTCCTATCTGATAAAGAGTCCCTCCCCATCCTTCCTGTAGGCCCCCTTTAGAGCCTGGAAGGGGCTGGAAGGTCTCCCCGGAGCCTTCTCCAGGCTGAACACCCTCAACTCTCTCAGCCTGTTCCAGAATTATTGGGAGGCTTTAAGTGCTGTGCTTTGTGTCATGGTGTATCACCCACAAGTCCTATTAAGACCTTGAAACAAGTGATGGGAACGAAATAATGTTTTGGTAGAGTGTGTATACGGAGGATTTGGAGGATGAAAATCAGCTCTTACAGTTGAGGTTGTATGATTTTGAGACCTTTAAGATCGAAAACTCCCGAGAGTCTTTTCTTATAAAACCAGCTAATGGTCTCTGTCAAAGGTTAAAAGCACAATATGGGGATGGAGAAGAATTTTATCAGGAGAAGATGAGGAGAAGATACCGTTTTGGGGAGCAGGAGTTGAGGGTTGGACAAGCTCATAGGCAGCTTGAACGTGTTCGGGCAGGAGGAGGCACGTCGTTAATGTGGGTAAGGAATGAGCCAGCAGGTGGAAGGAGAGACAGGTACTAAAATTACTGTGCCAACGACAGAAACCGAATTTAACTACCCAGGCAGTTCCCTTCCAGCTCCCCTCTGGTACCCATTTAGCTTTGTCACCTCCATGCAAACGTCTTATTTAGCAGGAGAACTGCCTGAAAACTTCTCAATTTTTTGGTGTTTTTTCATAAGATAGGGTTTCAGGATGGAAAGAATTTTAGATTTTCAAGTGGGAATCGCTTCTCTTGTAGAAACTTTGAGACATTTCCATTAGAAGATAAGAAATTTGTGTTTGAATTCAAAGATGTTTCAGAATGATGGAAAATACATTTTGATCCAATTAGATCCAATCGTCAGCTTCCTCATCCTGATCAGGTGGTCTGTAATAAACTCCCACAATCTCTCATATTCGCCTGCCCCTTAATCCTTACCCATCAGATGAAGGATTGAACCTGCTGCTGATGAAAGAAATCTTAGGATTATATATTCTGGGCAATCTACAGAAGAAAATGTAGTAGTCCCTGCTTATGGCATGCTTATCAGAGTCCATTGAAGTAAACAGGACTTTTTGTTGTTTTTAATGCAAATCTGATAAGCTCTGTGGAATGTAAATAGGTTCATTAAAATTTGTAAAGCACTTAAATGGAGTGAGAAAGGAAAAACAGTTTAACTTTTATAGGATAGTTACTGCATATACAGTACAATAAAATCAGAATTATTTGGGAAAAATACTGTCAAAATATGGTATACGCAATATGTTATTCTGGGGAAGATTTAAAATTTTTTAATTGTGATTTAAAAAAACAAACTAGTCTGACTCTATAAATCTTACTGTATTGCCGTGTAATTTTGTCTGTACAGTCTTCCTACCCTATCTGTCTAACGTACACAACGTGTGTGTTTGTGTGCGATACATATAGAAGTGCGTGTGTGTGTGTGTATATTGAACTAGGAATCAAAATAAACACTGAACAGCTCCTTCATTTGTAGGATGCTGCCGAAGCTGGGGTTATGTCAGGAAAAAAATCAATAAATGATAACATAAAAGGCAGAAAGAAATCAATAAATGATAATAAAAAAGGCAGAAAAAAATCAATAAATGATAATAAAAAAGGCAGAAGCATGGCCTGTGACGTCCTCTGACGCGATGCTTCACTTGACAGTCTTAACTCTGATATTCGTGGCGTTGCCTACTTTGTTGTATCTCCTAGTACAATATTCCTAATGCCGAGGTGACTCTGCAAATGCTGAGATAATGCTCATTTATCTGAGGCTTTTGGGAAGTTTTATCCACTCGATGTGGGTATGAGTGCATGCCAATATTACTTTATGCGTATACACATTTGCATAAAATTTACTGCATCTGTTTTACCTCTGTGATGCATAAACTAGTAGTTGACACCTTTTAGTGAAGCTGCTTTGGAGCATTCGTGCTTTGATTTCTGAAAAAAACTACTTTTTTTTTTTCTCTTCCTCTCCCCTTGCAGTTACTTCAATGAGAATCAGTATCCGGACGAGGCGAAGAGAGAAGAAATTGCAAACGCTTGTAATGCAGTTATACAAAAGCCAGGTGAGGAGCTGATCGTAGGGTCCTTTCCAAAGGCGACTGCGATTACATTTCAATGTCTCCTGCTAAATTCAGCAAATCTCATTTTATGGCTATTGCTAACAAATAGTCAACTAGTCATACGTTTCTTCTTGGGCATTCTATAACTTGTGTTGTTCAGACCTGCTGTAATACTTGGATCAACATGAAATCAAGGCAGTTTTCAAACCTCAATGCCAATGTCTGCAACTCAAATTCTCACCGTTTGAGATATGAAATACAAGTTGTGCATCTGAACGCTTCATTTATACAGCTTTGTAAACGGCGTTGCTAAGAAAATAAACGTCTGAAAGGTTTTCATTCTTTATGTTCAGATATTTCGAAGTACTTACACAAGCACTCAGTACTGATCCCAGAATTTTATTACGCTCCGTGAAAGTGAGTTTTGCTGGTTCCTTTTTACAGATGGGAAATTTTCGGTTCACAGAGTAAGACTTGCTGGAGATCGTACAGCAGGTCCTCAGAGGAGGAGGGAGCACAGCTTTCCTGTCCTTCAGTTCTCTTTACACAACAGGGGTCTCGCGTTGGAATCTATGTATTAACAGAGGATCTTGTATTTGGGTCAACAAGTTGCATTTTCTCTGTTCCTGGAGAAGTCATGTTCGCTGTAGTATTAGTGGATGCACCTGCTTTTGCTTAGTTTCTCTAACCAAACATTTACAGAGTTTTCAGAACTTGTATTTTGGATATGTTTAGGTTTTATGTGACCAGAATAAAAATCAATGCAAAAGAAAGCTTAAGGCATGACTCCCGAACATTGGCGCACAGGACAGCACAGAATCATAGAGCAATTAAGGCTGGAAGCGACCTCTGGAGATCATCTGGTCAGGCAGGACCAACTTAGATTAGGTTGCTCAGGGCTTTACCTCGTTCCATTTTGAGTATCTCCAAAAGCGGAGGTTTTCGCACCTCTGGGCCCCCGTTGAACCACTCTCATGGCAAAATAATTTTTACTAATACCTACTAAAAATTTCCCTTGTTGCAACTTTTATGTGTTGCCTGTTGTCTTTTCATTGTGGAAGCAGAATGGTCTAGTGCGTAGATCACCGAGGAGGTTTGGATTTTATTCCTGGCAGTGCTCTGGATGGTTTAGCAACTTTGAACAAACTCTTTAAACACTGTGTCTCAGGGACGGTAAAATATTGCGAGTGGAAACAGCATAGCTAGTTCTCTCCAGATTTTCTTTCTTTCCTCATCTCTCCTTACTTAAATTTGCAGATTGCTGCAACTACATGGATGTTTTGTATGCTAAATAAATAAACTTTGAGAAACAGTCCGAAGTAGAGGAGTCTCATCCCCTCGTAGCCTGCGGAGGACTGAGGATGCAGCTACATTGAACAGGGTCAAGGCCATCTGAGGAGGTTTCCACACCGTCCTTGAAGTGCTGAATCCCTCCAGTCTTCCCTCTTTTCCAGGGGTGATCAGGAGAAGGGATTGTCTCCTGTAGCTGGCTGGTGGTTGTTGGGATTTTATTTGTTGGTTTAAGTGTAAAACTGCCGTGATGTGGTTTCCAGCATCCCACCCCTTCTCCCAAAAGATCACAAGTATCCTGGCGTGACTGCGAGGGTGTGAGTAGTGCGGCGGGAGCACCGTCGCAGCTGGCGGTGGAGAGGAAGGGAAGCAGATTGGAGGGGACGACACAAAATGTCTTCATTTTGCTGCTGAAGAAAACACGTCATTGAACTATATCCCCACGGCACGTAGTAAGAGAACTAGCCCAGGGGTATGAGATTTGTGGCAGGGCTGTGAATTGAATTGGAGGTTTTTTTGAATCTCAGTTTTGTGCCTGAACTAGAAAAGCAGCCCTCTATTCTCCCACGGCTCTGGTTTTGGTTGATGGAAGCTGTGAAGAAATTCCTGTATTTCAGATTTTTAAAAAAGAAGAAAGGCTACTTTGTTTTTAGAGAGAGATATGGCATTTATTACCATAGCGTCTGGGCACAGTACTTTGATTCACATGAAATTCACTTTTTTCTCAGTTATAATAACTTAGTGCTGTCAATATTTCAGAGGTTTGTCACGTGTGAAGGTCTTGTGCCTTCCTCTGGAACCCGGCAAGTAACAATGCTGTATTTATTTTTTTTCCTCTGCTACTTTCATAGGAAAAAAGTTATCGGATTTGGAGCGAGTTACCTCCCTTAAAGTGTACAATTGGTTTGCCAACAGAAGAAAGGAAATCAAGAGAAGAGCCAATATCGGTAATGTATCAGAGAGCCTGCTTTCAAGGGTTAATTTGTACCCTTGCTCAGGAGAGTTGGAAAAACATAAGACTGGATTAATGAAAATACTAGAGGTTCTGATGTTCGTAATAGAAATGTGGAGCAGCTTTTAAAATTAGTCTCTTGCTGTTCTAGATTTTTTCTAAAATATGGCTACAATTTAATTGATGAAATACCGTCGTAAATACGGGGAAAAATGATGCAGTTATGAAGTTTTACTGGAAGATGAGTCTTAAAAACCAAAGTGAGAATTCTGTTGGTGGAAGAGGAATCGTATTTCCCAATGTTCAGGCTCCTTTGGGTATCCAAAAACAAAATCGAACATAAAACCTCAAAATATCTGCATTGGAAATAAGGGAAAGTGAGACCATTGCCAGTTCCCAACCTCAGCATGCTGTTTAAATGAGAAGTGGCTGTTGTGAAGACCTTTGATCTGGTTATAAGTTTCCTTGTGTTTGTGTTCCACTGAAATGTGCTTGTTTTTTCAGCCAAAACCTGGAGTGTCTTTTTTACTGCCGTCCCTGAGCCCACCTCAGGGATCTAAGGGCCCACAGGAGTTGTTTTACATCTCAAATACAGCCACTAGGACCAAAGGTTCTGTAGGACAACTGCTAGCTCTGGTTACGGCTTTGGTCCTTAGTGCTTTCTGGGGGGTTTTACAGCGGCAAGCAGCTGGAACAAAGGAATAATTTTTCTTGATTGGGTTAAAGTCACTTCAGAGTTAGCCCAGCAGGTTCTTTGCGTGAGTAGCTCATCATAAGGAGTCTGAACTTGGAAGTAGCAGACCTTCTAATTAGAACAAACAGAAGACATTCTAATGAGAATGAGCTCACATTAGTGGCCAGGACTCAACAAACTTCTGCAATACATGCAGAATTTTAGGCATTTACTTCTATGTCCTACGCAGAACTGCGTTTGCAATATGTAGACGCAGACATCCGTACCTGCTTGTTCTCCAGTATTTTTGCAAATGTCAAGTATTATGCCCTTTTGCTGACTGCTTCTTTTTGCTTGATTCATGAATAAGAAAAACCTTTCTTTTTACAGCGTTTGGCGTGTTATTGAAATTTAACCTAATTTTTTTTTTTTTTTTGAAAAATTAAACCTGTTGAAGGGCGGGGGGAACAAAGCAAAGTCAGTCCAAGGTGGGTGGAGTTATACCTGTATCTGGCCTGCACGGGGAGGAGGGGTGGAAGGACATTAAAAAGAACCAATGGATCCTAGTGGAAGATGAAGATATGTGTATTTTTAAATCCCTTAAGTGCTTTAAAAAATGTCTCCCATCTCTTTTCAGACATTGCCCGCCCCCCTCAAGTCCTGCCAGTCCAAACTATGTGGGAAGATCTACAGGGAATGCCTTTGCCACTCCAGTCCATTAGAAATTAGCTTAAATTTCTAATAGGACTGGCTGGAAAATAAGGCTTCTTACTGACAAACAAGCCTGTTAATTGGCAGGGGAGGATTTCGGGCAAACCAGTATCTGCACATGTGCTACCGTCCCAGATACTGGAGAGTGAAGAGGAAGAGGCTAAGAACTAGCTCTGTTCTTCAAATTATTCTAACTTGTTGTGAAAAGAAAAAAAAAGTAGTTACTTTTAATTACTCCAATGCATCAGATAAATTAGGGATCCATTTGCTTTTTTCGAAGAAGCAGCAATCCTGGAGAGCCATGGAATAGATGTACAGAGTCCGGGAGGTCATTCCAACAGTGACGACGTTGATGGCAATGACTACTCGGAGCAGGTAAGCATCGGGGCTGAGCCGCGTGGCCCCAGCAAGGAGAGTTCTTGCAACACGTGAAGAGACCCTCTGTCTCTCGCCAGTTGCATGTCTCTTGTTTTTCTTTTGCTTTTATGTAATTGTAATGGGGAAAGTGGATGTGTTGAGCAACCAGCATTCACCCACATGGCTTTATTGTCATACAACAGGACACTTGGCAAGTACGCAATGGGGAGGAGGAGGGAAGATGTTCAGAGGGAGGCAGAGAAGCAGAGAAGGTAGAAGAAGACAGGAGGATCTGCTCCAAACAAGCAAGTTACACCATTCACGCCACACGCAATGTATGAAAAATGTTAGGAGAGTGTTAACTCACCCAGTGCACCATGCATAACTTGCGCTCTCCTTACCCCTGGCACCGTTCTAGTTATCCACCCTCCAGAAAGGACGTACAGGTCTTTAACAGTTGCTCCTATTTATCAGGCACCAACATGCTTCCCTACAAAACTAGGCGTGTGTGTTCTTCTTGCACCTATTACTTCTTTCTGCAAGAAACGTCTCCATTATGGCCTGTGCCGCAGCTGCTGTGCGTTGCTTATCTGGCACCCAGACAAGTCCAGCGGCGTTTCCCTGCCCGCTACACTTCATAGTCCCCTTTGTCAGCCCTGCCCAGCAAGATGCTGAGCACCCTCCTGTAAGGTGCTGAGCTCCCTCTGCCTGTGGGAGCACCTTTCAGGAGCGTCTCAGGATCCGTCCCTAAGACACTGACAGACAAAGGGTGAAGGGTTGGGGGGAGGAAAGGATTTGATTAAATCAAAGTCTGACATTTATTTGCCCCCCCAGACCTGTTCCATATTGTTCTGAAACGATGTGCCACTATTTGGATTGTTTACATATTATCTGTCGTCTTTTTTTTTTTTTTTTTGCTTTTTGCATTTTAACTCTTGCCTATTCTCTATTTTTCTTGGTTATTTTTAACCCTTGACAGCAACTTCTTTTTTAAATTCTCTAGCAAAAGAATACCCCTTCCCGCACTCTGAGCCCTCACCTACCCTAAAGTTGGTGACCCTTCCTTCACACACCTTCCTGACAGGTATTGCATCCCCTTCCCAATTTTCCTTCAGGTGTCAGTGTTGGCCAACCTCCCCCCCGCCCCCAACCCCATGGCTGTGTGTGCTTGGCACCAGTGGACTTGAAGCAGTTCCCTCACTTGGTTCTGGATTTGACATGAGCTGTGTTCTGTGCTACACCCAAACAGCTGGGGTGGGCAGATCGCTTTTAATTGACTCGTTTGGGAGAAGTAGGTAGGTCTCCCTCTATAAAAGCTGCTGGTGGAGTGTCCTGGAATGAGTCCCCAGCAGACTTGGCTGCGGCCCAGTACGACAGATAATCTGGCAGGGGCATTCCCAGCCACTCCGCTTCTGATGGGCATTAAAGCCCTTTTTATAGGTCATCACCAGCAGATTTGGTGGAACCAGCTTTGCTAGCCATAGATGATGAGAAGCTGCTCTGTGACTGTTATAAAATATTTTGAAAGTGCTGCCGAGCACAGATAATTCCTTGTCAGGCAGATCCAGGACCTGAATACTCAGATGAAGTCTTATGTAGGCTCCCAAACTATGTTTTTCTTCTGCGTGGTATCCAAAATACTTGGCAAAGAGAAATAAATTGGTTATTAAAATTTAAAGATCTTTGTTTAGAGTCCTTAAAAATCACGTTTCTCAGTAATCTAGCTGGGCTCCTTCATGAAGTGTAATTAAGGCATTAGCAGTGAAGCGGATTAAATGGCAAGCTCTCCTGATGACCATTTAACATCCCGTAGCTGTTAAAACCATAAATTCTGTTTTCCACAGCGACATTTAAACTCTAGTAAACTTTAAAACACAAAGTTCATACAAATACTAATGAAGTGCTAAATCTCCACGAGTCAGGACTTTGTAAATTTTACCGTGCTAAAGAGTACTGGGAGGACCTTAGAGTGTGTGCATATCACAATATTTGCCCTATGTTTTTTGCAAATTAATGCATTCCTTTAAACAACCTCAGAATTTTACCAAACCCTAGCTTTTCTGTCCCCCTCAGCATTTGCCACCTGTCATTTTAATTTAAAAATGCATTAATACACATTTTTAAAATCCTAAATTTTGCAAGTTCGTCACTGAAAGGCTGTTGGAAGACTGATAAATGTTTATCACCTCCTTCTTTAAAATCGTACAAAACTGCAAGATCACGGTGCGGTAACTATTAGTTCCCCATTTTAAAGAGAGGGGAAACACCGTGATTTTGCCCCATGTCCCAGAAAAATTTATTTGACAGATTGGATATTTAGATATTTAGGGAATAAAGTTTCTCTGCAGTCCTGTAGCAGCACGGTTTTTCTGTATTAGTTTTGGTTACCAACCACCACAGCACAGTGGCCCTCTTACGGCTGAGAGCCCTTAGAAAATAGACACCAAGAGATCTATGGCATGGAGTTCATTGGGCTGGAGAACCTGGCGGTGTGTTCACCTGGATTATTTGAATGATGGTAATTCCAGGCCTCTGAAATCATTGCACTGCTTTTCACAAGTCTGGGAGGTTTTCAGCATCTTTTTCCCTGCACCTGCCTGAATTCAGTGTCTTCGTAGGACACTGGCTCGCAGACTAAGGGTTAGTCTGGGTCTGTATCCTATTTCTGAGTGAGGTCAATAGTAGTATTTAAGGAAAAAGTATTTTTAAAGAACAGGATGATTATAGAACGTTTTTGTCATAGTAGCCTCCAGCTTCTTGAAGTTAGTAGTTTTGAGAGGCTTCCTGAGCTGGGCATTTATCCACTTGAATTTATGATAGTTCCTGGGAGACTAATTTTCCCTGAATTTGTCTAATCACCACCACACACCTCCCGTTAAAGCCATTTTTACTTTTGTCTGATCTAAAAATCAGTACAACTGAAGTGTGATAAACAAAGCAGTGCCTCATGTTGCTGCTTTGGAGTATGTTGTCATTCCAGTGAGCGCCCTTGCGTGTTACGAGAGCCCATGAACAAATGCTCTATATTTACTGATTATTTGTAATAAACATTTACCATATCGACCATCAGCCCTTTCTTTTCCAAACTGAAGAACCTGACTCTATTTAGACTCTCCTCGTAAGGAAGCCACCCTGTGCCTCTCTTCCCCCGGGTTGCTGTTCTCTCTACCTTTCCTAGTTTTTTATGGGATGGCCAGAACTGTATGTTCAAAATCCAAGCATGAATTTATGCAGGGCATATTGATTCCCGTCTTAGTTTGGTTTTCTGACATACCTTGCGTATCACTTCTGTCTTTATAATTTAATGTTTTCCTAAAAATACCCCCCTACCCCCTTCAAATTTCTCTCTCGACAAATTGGGTACGCCACTCCTTGGTCTGTTTACCTTTGTCTGCACAGTGAGGGAAATCAGTCCTAAGTCAATTTTGTAAATCCCTTTCACTTTCTACCCCTGTAATGAATGAGCAATTTGCTGCCCTTAGTCCATTACTTTAACGCACTAATTTTATCCGCCGGTTTTCTACTTCTGGAGTAACGATGCTTCTCTCTTCTCCTTTCCGCATGCACAGGATGACAGCACTAGCCATAGTGACCATCAAGACCCCATTTCATTAGCCGTGGAAATGGCAGCGGTAAACCACACCATCTTGGCATTGGCCCGGCAAGGAGCCAACGAGATCAAGACAGAGGCTCTAGACGACGACTGATACAAAGAAAGGGGAGGGTCAAAGCAAGAAGTAACTTAGTTTTAGACGTAGCACCTTAGCAGACTTTCCTCGGTCCTTAATATGTGTTCTTACAGTATAACTTTGCAGTTTCTTGTACGTCAGTTAGCTGTTAGGGTCTTGTTCTGTGAAGATGGCATGGTGCCCTCAGCCTTTGCATATACTCTCTCAGTATTAATTCCCAATAAATAATCAACCAACCAACCAACCTCCCTCTCCCAGCCCCAGTGGCTAGAAAAATCTTGCTGCTCTGTCTTAGCATTCAAAGTGCTTCCAGGTATTTTAGACAGCCCTCAATTACAGGTCTTAGGCTACACTTAAAATCTTGGATACCCGTAGAGATCATGTTAAAAAGAAAACTAGTCTGTACGCTTTTCCTTCTCTAAGACTGAAAGGATGCAAGCTGAGGTAGTGGCACAGGGTCGATGGACACCAGATCGGGAGTATCAACAGAGAGTAAAAAGAACACTAGAAACCCCACTTCAGTATGGGAATAAATGATTTCCAGCTGCAATAAGCCGTGCCTCACTGGTCATACAGTGACTTGATATACTTTTGGGTGCTGTGCTGAGAATGTCCATTGGAAACACATTCACATATTTTGGTTGATGTTCACATATTCAACACAGACATCCTCTACTCTCATGAGCTGCGTGGCTTAGTGGATAAGTACTGCCTTCTGCCTCTGGGACCATGAGTGAAGCCCAGCCTGGGATCATATGAAAAATGAGCTGAATGTCTAATGGACAACAGTCCACTTCTCAAAAACCACTATTCATTACTTGGCATGGCTAGCGGTGCCTGCTCAGGAGAGGTCTAGACTCTATTGATCTGTCATTAACAGTTTCACCTCTTATTCTTCCTCTCGCCTTTTCTGTCCCCTCCCCACTTTGCCACTTCCAAAAGCAATGTTTTGCAGGGAGGTTATTAAGGTCATAAAAATGGGTGAGTGGATTTTTACACATCCGTGTAACTAATGCCTACGTCCTGACTAGCCTCAGAGGTTATTGGAGAACTTTTGCAGCTGACCTTTGCTAGATAATCATCGTAGCGTAAATACTCTCCTAAATAACAAACTTTTGTGTTTGTTTAAAGGCAGGAGGATCTCTTACCTGAGAAATGGGGTGTGAATGTTTTGTGTTCTCTTTACTCTGTCCTTGTTAAGATGTGAGAAAGCTATACTGCTACGAGCAATTTAATTAATAATTGGAAGCCATACTGATAATGGATGTGGTAATATTTGTAAAGCAAACCTACTTTAAGTAGCAGAAACTAATGGAATTGTTTTCCTTGATCATATGTAGCACTTTTGTTACTTTTTTCTTAAAGATATTTATATTTGATAAGTCTTTTTTTTATCATTTGAGAATTCAAAATACCAAACGGCAAACTTGCATTACAGAGTCACCCTGCGATCACCTTGTCATCTAGTATCTAAATGATGAACTGTGTGTGCATCTAAGAAAATTACATCTGCTGGCATTGTGTGGAAATGATCTCCTGGCATCCTGATAAAATGATATGTTGCTGCCGGTAAGAGGAAACGTTTCGATGGAAACAGCACGGGAAGTGTTAGAGACGGGCAGGACTGTGTTACATTAAAAATAAAAATTAAAAACCTATGTAAATTTTTGTATATAGCAGTATAAAAATTTGCATAGTGTTTCCTCAACATTCCATTTTTTTCTCTTCCCCTTCTACATGGGAGTAGCTTCCAAAGGGGAAAACAGCTCAGTCTGAAGGACGGGTTTCCCTTCTCTCCCCTCCGCTTCTAAGGGTGGAGGGAATGAAGGGAAGTTGCTGTTACTTGGCTTGTTCTCATCCCTTCCTCACGCCTAACTATCAGATAGCATTTGTGAACTCCTAAAATGTGGCTCCTCAGCAGGTTTTTAGCCAGCCTAAACCCCGTCAGAGGCATAGGCTAACTCGAACATCTTTACATCTCGGGAAAATTGCTTAGGTAAGTGTGGAGGAGATTTTGTGCTTTCGGAGGGCACAGAGTTGGCACCTCTTTGTCTCTGTAACTTTGAAGATATATAGGTAGGGCTTGGCCTCGTCTTTCATTTATGGATTTCATTGGAAAATTTATGTGCTTTCCTTAGATATAGATCACTGAAGCAGAATGAAGCCGTCTTTTTTTCTGTTTTATTGCATTTCTTGAGTAGGCAAATTCATAAGTAGCGTCAGGGCAGACTCAGGAACGAAAGGAATTGGAGCAGTGACCATTGCAGTTTTTTTCTTAATGTGCGTATGAATGTTTTGGTACTAAGGGGTGAAAGGACAGGGAGAGCTTTTTATTTCTATTTTTGCACAGCAGAATGATCGAGCAAACTATCGCCTTAGTGGAATTTTACCTACTTATTCATACTACAGTCACACACCAAGCTGACAGGCAACATCCACGATTTATAGTAAGGAGATTTTAATAATCGATGGCCTCTTTGCGTTGGGATTGCCACTGCCATTTGTTCTGGCGGTTTCATTTTAAAAAGAACAGACTCAAACTGTTGGACAGCTGCAATTTTAAAAGAAATATTGCTTACTATACCATCTTAAAGAAAAAAAAAAGAGTCATTGTTTCAAGCATAGCCTTTTTAAAGCAATAGGGAAGAATAAAAATAGCAGTAGAACTTCTGTATCCTGATTATAGCTTCATGTGATGCAGGATCAAAGTAACACCACTAAAATTGTATGTCTGTACCATCTAATGTGGAATAATCTGGCGTTAATTCTGTTTGTCGCTGTCAGGTAGCTGCTGGTCTCATCATGCGCCAACATCCTCTCTGAAGGTTAAACAGTTAAACCCCTTGTGAACAACTGGAGATGGGCAGATCCTCCTTGTCTGTAGCTTCCTGGTAAATACCAGTTTTCTGCTTTCCCACATCATCTTCTCACCAGAGAAAATATTTAACAAATGACTTAACTGGGGAATCAGACGCTTAGTTTCATGGTGTCAGTTTTTGGGTTGCCCGTGTCTATTTTGGCTTTTCTTTGACCTTCAAGAGGTACAAGGAAAAAGTAAGGCTACAGCTGTTACGGGGATGCTCTCGGCAGTCTGTTTCCTTCATTCTGAAAGTTCATAATGAACAGTTTGAAGCTGGCTAATAACTTTTCAGTTTCACATGAATTAGTGAAAATGCAACAGGCGCTGGTGTGATGATATCAAGAGAAGCGTACGTGATCTAGAGTAAGTGGGAGAGTGTGTCCTGGAATTTAGCCTTTGTTCCAGGGATTTTTACGCAATATGGGAGTTGTCGTTGTCTTTCGATCTCTGGATTTTCTTGAAAATTAATTTTTTTAGCATTGCAATTCAGTTGCAATTTGTTGTAGCCAAGCTGGATTTACTGCAATTAATTCTGATATGGGCTCCCTTGAAGTGGATCTGGTGGCAGACTAGATCTACCTTTTTGTTCTGTGAATAGAGAAGAAATTGCTTAAGATGCTTCTTGTCTGTGGTGGGCACAGATTGCTTTTAACTTTGTAGAATAACTTCTGGCTGTTATTTTGTCACTCATAAGTCCTTATACTTGAGTTGTTGTCTCTTACCGTCTTCTTACAAGAACAATTTCTACCTCCACTTCTTTTTTGGATAATTTGGGTTTTTTTGTTGCCTTTGGGTTTTTTAAATTCCCCCACCTTTTTCTGGAAGTATGAGATCTAGACGTTTGCAAAAGCATTTTGAGATGATAAAAACGTCAGCATAGCAATGAGTAGACGCGTTATCCGTTGATGCTCTAGCATTATAGAGATATCTTCTAAATACTCTATAAATATGCTTATTGTTATTGTGGAATCCCATTATTCATGTGTTGGATGTGAACAGTTCGATCGTGAATTAGCAGTGCACCCTTGCAGAAATTAAGGAATCTCATTAAGAAGAGCCTTCAGCAGGTCAAGGCAAATGATTAGTCCTGTCTGTTTATCCGCTGTGGGACCGTGTCTGGAGTACTGCATGTGGTGTGGGCAGGAGTGAGTCCATCGTAGGGTGCCGAGATGAGAGAGTTGGAGCACACGTCATGCGGTGAGAGTCAACGAGAGCTGGGTCTTCTCGGATGGGCTCTGGGGGCATCTTACGCTTTGTTCTTCAGCTGTCTTAATGGGTGGGTTTAGAGAAGACAGAGCCAGGCTCTCCTCAGAGGTGCATAGCAGAAAGGTGAAGGGCAGCAGGCTCAAATTGCATTAAAGAAAATGCCAGGTGAATATAAAGAGAAATATTTTCATACTCAGAGGGGTAGAACAGTGACCCAGAAAGGCAGTGGAAACTCCAGCCTTGGGGATATTAAAAACTCAACTGGAACAAGGTAGAGGGTGGACACAAGACCTTCAGAGGTCTCTCCTGATCTAAATTATTCTATAATTCTGTACAGACCTGCTCAGGTTGAGATGTTTCCTAGTTCTGATCTATCCATTTTGACTTGTTTTAAAGAAATTCTCTTAATTTGTTGTTGGCTTTTTTTTCCCCCCTGTTTTGCTATTCATAAGAAGTTGTCTTTCCTATTCTCCTAATAGAGGGGAACTTTATTCGCAGGGTCTGGCTCCAGGTTCCAATCAAGCCATAAGTAATAACTTTGATTAATCATTTGCTCTGTTTACACAGTTCTTCAGGGATATTTGAATTATTCTGTTTGTTTCATTGCCTAACATCAAACTGGTAAGTTTTCCATGTTTTCTTAACGTTTGTGCTGTAAATCAGTTTTTGCCTTCATTTGTGAGGGTTTAGCATTGTCTTGCTGCTGTGAGTGCAGGCGAAAAATTTCACATAGCTGGACGTATCAGAGGAAAAAATATAGGAAGCTTAAACTCACTGGTGACTACTGTGATAAGCTAGAAATTTTTGGTTCAGTAAATCAGTAATTGGTGATTATCAGAAGCTGTGAAAGGGTATGACTGGGAAAGAGTCACACTGCGGTTGCTTGGATCCTTCTTTTCTTTCCTTAAGAAAGTTTGTTCTTGGCCACTGCTAGGAAAAAAAAATCCCTATCCTTCACTAAGCAGACTTTAGGCCTGATTTGGATGTTATTTTAAAGAGAAATTGCCATGGTGTTTGCCATTATGGACTGGCATGTGGTTAACTGGACTCCCAACTGTTAATTTCTGCCTTCAAGGTGCGTAAGAACATGGAGAGGAGATGACCAAGATTTTGAGTTCCCCTGTGTGGTATAAAAATTTGCTTTCACAATGAGATGCTGCTTGTAAAGAAGTAAAATGAAAGCACCGTTCTGGCCGTCCCTCAGAGTAGTTTGAGTCGCTGAGACACGTGGTAGTTGCAACTGCATTTCCTAAGGAAACAGCTCTTTATTTCATATATATTCATATAGATAAAACCAGAAAAATTAGTGTAAGAGTTTTCAAAACTCCGAGTCGCTGCCCTTAAAGCACTTAATGCAGGATGTTGTTTCCCTGTGTGTAATCTTAAATCAAATGCAAAGCTGGATTCACACCTTTCTCTGCAAATTACTGAGATTCAGTGTGAGATCTTGCCTGTAGTACTGAGAGCTGTGCATGTTTATGAGATTTGTTTTTCCCCTTTATCCCTGGTATTCTACTTTTAGATAATAATTTTATTACCAGTAGGTTTATGTTCCTCCTCCCATACCAGCTACATCATTGTGCAGCCCTCATTCCCCAGCGTTCATCAGCTTCTTTCAAGTTCATTGGATAATTACCAGCAAATTCTAGAGGGTTTTTTATTGTCAAAATAAACTTTGCTTTTATTTTAGACACGGCTTCCCACCCAAGTAGCTCTTGCACTCTTTGAAGTTCTTCAACTTGATAATATTGTTTTGATCAAAGTCTTAAGCTTGTAGGCAATAATCTTGAGTTTGGTGTGGCTTTTATCATTTGGCAGGAATCTTCGTTGGCAGGATTGGTCTTGAAAACTGTGTTATCTGTCAATGACCTAACGCGTTCGTTCTTATTAGACAGCTGAAGGGTTTTGTGTGTGTGTTAATAGCAGTAGTCAGGGTTGTATCATGATCCCGGCTAATTTAACCGAGTTTTGTGGAGTCGGGTGTTTTCACTGTGATTTCTTGGAAGGGAAAGTTGTTGGCCTCACCAAAAGGTACCTTGCGGTTCCTGAGAAGAGTTGCAGAGACATTTCAAAATAAAACATTCCCCCTTGGGCTTTTTTATAGCTGGGATATTGACTCAGGATATCGAATCAGTTATTGGCCAACAGGCAAATTTGGCAAGCTGAAAGCATGGCCCTAAAACCTTCATTTTAGCGTCTGTTACTGTTGTCTAGTTTATGGGGTTTAAACTGTCCGACTAAAGATGTTGCACGTTAATGAAAAACAGATGCATTCTAGAGATGGCAGCTATAAGTTAGAATTCAAAAAACACAAAAATCATTTTTCTCCTTTGTGAGAGATGCATTATAACTAGAAAAGTGGACTTGGTCATTTTGAGGACTGTCAGTAAGGTGACAGCATTTTGGTGTTGGTTTTTGTCCAACAAATACAAATAAAATCAAATAAATGAAAGCAATCTCAGTGGCACCAGTGAAGCAGATGCGGGGAGAAAAATTCAAATGTCTGAAGAGTTGTTCATTGCTAACCTCAGCCTTAGGTTTTGTTACTTAAAAATAGCCTAGAATTGTTCGTTCATGCCTGTTTTCACGTAGGTGTCCATTGAATGGAGGTGGTGCTGTAGCTAAGACGGTGTCGGAGCAATTAAAACAATCTGCACAAACTACTCTCTGTTTTTGTTAAGGTTCTTCTGTCACACTCTCTTTATGAAAATCCATATCGTACTTTAGCTTGAGCTTGCTGGAAGAAGTAAACAAATAACGTTTTGCTCTTTCAAGATCCTGAGATCCACTCTGTGGTGCCTGCAACGGGCTTATCAGTGTGGGATCCAGGCGATAATATTAATGGCTTAGGTCACGGAGATGGAAAAGGGATTTGCCATTTTGGGTGGGGGGAATTTTAAATATTTTTAAAATGTTAAATATTTTAAATGCCCCTTTTAATTGGGCTGATCAAGAAAACTAACTAATTGGTTTGATTGCTGCAACGTTGTCTTCTTTCCCTGTTCTTTCCAGTAAGCTTTGGAGTGCTCTGGCCAACAGCTTAAGCGCGAGTGAGCTAAAACCATTGAACTGGAGTGAACCGCGTAATGGGCCTTTGATGTTTCTGTATGTACAGTGCATCTCTCTCTCAGATGGCTTGGCAGAAGCCTCTCTCTGCCATTTATTCCCTCTCTTCCCCTCCCCTGTTAAATGGAAGCGGGTGTATTCTGCTGATCAAAACACCCAGCACACTTCTGCTAAATCCTTTCAAACTGCAGCCAGGGTAATTGGGCTGGGTAGGATAAATGCAGAAGAGTACGGCAGTAAAAGTGATGGCAGTTCTTTTGAATGACTGGGTGTCCTCCTGACATGTAATTAGCTGCTTTAGAAAGATGTGGATTGGCATGGTCATAATTAAAAGGATTTCTGTCTTTTCTGTGATTGAAAACAGAAGATCTTCCGCCCCCTAATTCTCTTTAATACCAGTGTTATTAGTGACACTTGGAACACAGCTACTTTGTAAACTTAAATAATGACCTGTTCCTAATGGTAACTTACAACAGCAGGGACTGAAAAACCGAGGTTAGTTTTCTATGCAAAGCTGCTTCTCTTCCTTTTATGTTGTTCCCCCCCCAGCCCCTGCTCAAGTACGTATTGCTTCTCAGTGAGTTTTAGACACAAAAAGGACATTTAGTTCTGTGTGACAGCGTGTTTACAGATCACCCAACGTTCGGGTTTAGCTCTTTTGGGTTTGTTTTAGAGCTGTAGTGTTGCGGAGCTGTGCTCCGGGACTCCACTGAATTACTCCTGTGATTTCAGCCTGCCAGAGGGTACTGATGGCGCCGTTGTCCTCTGCTTCCCGAAGCAGGGATTGTAACCAGCTCATCTGCTCCACTCCACGTTCTCCTTCGCAGTGGCTCGGTTTGGAAGCCTTATCAGCAGTTTTTGCCAAGTATATAGCGGTGTTGTCCTCAAGCTGTCTGCTCTCTCCTGGATATCGTGGTAGAGTGGTACAAGTTAACTCACCTTTTCCTTAAGAAATCTCAAAATAGCCTGCAACTGGATCCTTGGCTGGACAGTCTGCTTGCCATTCACGACAGGAGGGGATACGTGGTGGTGACCTAAAATAACATCCTAATCTTTCTCTGACATGTTGCTAGATTCTGGAAAAGCATCTGTCATAGGGTGTTACGTGCCTTTTTATTCTGTAGTTTTGTGAGGAATGTTATCTGTTGACCAGTCTGTGAGCGCTGCAGCGCCTGTGCTCCATTTTTGCCTTTAAGCTTCTTGACCATATTTTTCCAGAGTGCTGTTCTCCTGCTGTAGTCACTTGCCAGACAGGTTTCCAGAGTTTTTTTGGTATGCAGAGATGTGTCTAGAGACTCCTAGTCAAATTTAGAAAAGTTAGCAAGTTCCTAACTCCCAACAGATGTGCAAAAGAAGTTGGGTACTTCACTTCCTAGGGCTCTTATTTAAATCCTCTGTTATTTTTCATCTTCTTTGTACTGAAATACTTGTGTAAATCTCACCCAGTGTCACTGTGGTTCAGAACAGACCTGTGGGTCTTGGGTACTTTGGTTCTTCCAGCGCAGTTACCACTGGTGGTACACTCACAGTAGCAATGGTAGCAACTTCTTTTCTAGGACATGCATTTTTAGACTTTAACTTGCTGCTGTCACTGGCCTCAATTCAGCTTCCTATCCTCCTCTCCCCACCCCTTCTCCTTAACTAATTAAAGTCTTCCATGTTATGGCAAGATGGCATATGTAGCTTAAATAACCCACCTCTGTAATTAAGAGGTTGACTTTAGCCTTCTGAGATATGTTTTACATCATTTGAGATTTAAAACTACATTTTACTTACAAAGTTTTATCTGTCAAATCACTCAAGGAGGGCAAAGAGATAATGAAAGTAAATTATTAATTAATATTTCTCACCCAATTTATTCCATTAAGAATATTAAGCATACATTCCATTCCTCAAAGCACGTTTGACTTTGGATATATTTTTTTTTAAAGTCTGCCTGCTGATAAAGTTGCTGCTATCTCTTTTTGACAGGACTGTAGTGACAGGACTGAAAATATCCTTCAGGAACTCAACAGAGTCAGGAACTCGGAATATCAACCCCGTGACCAGTTTTTCCTATCCCAGAGTGCAAGCCATTTCATTTGTGCCCTATGGCAAGTGAGCAGATCTTATCGAGGCCAATGAGTCAGATTCTCCCTTGACACGTTCAGGCTGTTCTTCCAGGCAAAAGGTTTGGGATAATTTTGGAGAGGGAAGTAGCAGCAGGAGCATCTCACCTTTCTGCGGGTTGGATAGAGTGGTGTGAGTTTAGGTGGAGCTGCGCTGGATGCAGAATGGCAAAGGGGAAATTTGATGTGTTGCTGGGAAAGACTGAGTGTATGTCACAAAATGTGTAACTACGACTTGAGGAGGGCAGACATCTTGGATGCTTTATTAATTGGATACTTGAAGCAGTTTATTAAATGGTCCAAAATCTCCAACCTATGTTTCTTTGTGCTGGCGTGTCTTCATGGCACACCATATAACGTTATAAAGTTTGTTTAGGAGTTGTTACTGGAATTTGAGACCCGCTTTTTGGGGGTTTGTTGCAGAGGTAGTTGCCTATCAGTTTAGCTAAACATTTACGTCTCAACACACGGCTGCTCACTGGGCAGTAGCAGTTAAATTCTGCAACTCTTCCTTCCTTTAGGGCTCTTTTAAGTCACAGTCCTCTTTCTCCAGGTGCTCGGAAAAAATAGATACTGTTGAGATAAGGGAATAGATCCAGCCATTTGCAGAGCTTAGCAGAGTTAACATCAGTTGAGAATGTGGTCCTAGATTTCAACAACACTCACGTATTAATGCTGGGATTTGTAGCAGGGCAGAATGATCCTGAAGTGGCATCGCCAGGAATTCAGTTCACTGACGTAGGCTTGAAAATTAAGCATCTGGTTAGGAGTAAAGAGTCGATGAAGTATCCGTGGATGTTAAGAAGATATTTCTAAATGTGTTGAGGAAAAAAATAAGATTATTCCATTTATGTTTATAAATCCATTGGATACAAATGGTAAAATAGGTAAAGAGTTATGTAGAGAAGGCAGACACTTTAAATTAGGGGATTATCTTTTTTTTTTGCATTTGGAAGGGCAGGATGGTTCATTCATCCTGTTGGATGAGGTAGATAGAACAGGGAGTTCACATTGGGATTGTGGGAGGCCATCTAATATTCAGGGTCTCCTTGTAGGTGATAGACTGGTCCCTTCTGGCCTTAATTGTAAAACTATGATTCCAAAGAGGTAGACTTGTCTTTTACTGTTATAACCTCTTCAGAGTATTTAATAATTTATAGAGGTTTGAGTACTAGAGGGGTTCTCTGCAGTAAGATCTTCTTTAAAAAGTATGACTTTCCATCAGAGAACATATTGTGCCTTATGTCTCTAAACCACCTGAAGTTCCGGTTATGTATGATAAGTATCTTTTTACACTTTGTACTTCTGCCATAATGGGAATCAAACAAATGTAGTTTTGATAACAGGTGGCTTCTGTACGCTGCCGTATTACTTAGATTTGCTCTGGTATCTTACAGATTCAATCTCTCTGTTCTGCTGCCGCAGCGATGCGTACTTTCCTACCGGTCAGCGTTGAGCGGCTAAAGTAGCTCTGGAACAGCATTATTCCGTACAACTCTTATTTTTGCTTCTTATTTGAAAATAAGCCAGAAAGCCCAGGTCAGCCTAAATTTCTAATCCTAAATTCTTGCTTTTCATTACATTAGACATTTGGGTACATGAATTCCAGTCGTTAAGGGTACCTTGCAATGATTTTTACCGTTACCCAAGAACATTCAACAGGAAAATCATTCAACATGAATAAAATTTGATCAGTCGTGACCATTTCCTTTAGCTGCGGTGCCTCAAGCAACTGCTTTTTTTTACAAATACTTTCATCATTTGCCAGGGTGCTTCAGAAAATATCACAGCCAGCAGAAGTCCTCTTGCTAACCTGGTGTCTCCTCTTATTTCCTGTGCTGAGCCTGTATTTCCTTGAAGGAATTCCAGACGCACGTTTTGAGCTGTGCCTCCTCCCACTCCTCTGAGCCATTCGCTTTCCTCTGAGATGGATTCTTGTTGGTACCGAATTTGTCACACGTTTTTTTCCCACACTTCAGTTCTTCTCGTAGAGGTAATTTCTTGTATCTTTTCATCCAATCTCCTTCACACCCTAGTAATGCTATTTTACCTGCTTTACCGGTGGTTTTCTCATACTGAAGTGCTCTGACCTAAGCCCCTTGTTCTTGCAGTCTCTAAATAAGGAATATGTATTATTTCCATCCTAATAAAAAGCGAAACAATGTAATGCTGAAGCTTAGATTTGCTTCAGTCCCATGAAATCTTCCAAGCTTTCTGCTAGCCAAAAGACCTCGGGGTTTTTTCCAGCATGGTTAGTTAGCAGCCCTCCTCCCTTCCTTCATTTCAGTTTTGACACTTAGCAAATCAGGGAATTTGTAACTTTTAAGTATAATGGATTTTTTTATTAATACTTGGACTGTCTTTTTTACTGGGAAGACTGGTACTGGGCTGTGCATTCACTCGGCAAAGTTCTTGTAAGAATAAAGGTGTCTCTCAGATAGGGCAGTGCTTCTGAACGGGCTGATTTGAGGTTTCTTGCACACGATTATAGTGCTCAGGTTTATCTGTTCTCTTTAGTTCTTCGTTGTTCGCTGCATCTCCCGCTCCTGATGGACTCACTTGCTGCTCTCCATGCCCTTTCTTCCCTTTCACACTCTTTGGTGACTTTTAATTTTGTCCCTCCCCGCTTCCTCTCGTTTCTCCTTTTCCTGTACAGGCACTTTATTACCTTCACACCTTCCAGCAGCGTATTTATGGTTAGTAGTTTTTAATTCCTTTAATACTACTTTAGTCCAAGTCAAGAGGCGTTCACCTTTCCTTCTGCCTATTAGACGGTGCTGTATCAATTGCTTACTTGAAGTCCAAATATATATTGTCCACAGTGTAGTATCAGTATGAAAAATGTTGTCTACTCTGACTGTTTAAAAAAAAAAAATCAGCTCACGAATTCAGTCGATTTACAGCAGGTTCCTTACTTGCAACCCCCTGTGTGAAACAAGGTAGTTCCAAGGTGTTGGATGGTGGTTAACAGAGCGGGACAAGGTAGTAGCATTTTTTTCTTAATTTCATTTTATTTTGTCTTGGTTGCACTTCGTGCTGGAAGCTGTCTTCATTGGTGCCGTTGTTTTTCTTGGTCAACGTGCTGTTGCCTGCGTTGATAATGTGAGGGTTTGGAGCAGGATGCGTGGATTTGCTTTACAGAAGGAGGCTGTGCACCGGTTCCTGTTGTCACTTTATTGTGACACAGGATTTCAGATCACCTTTTTACAGCTGGAGTAGTTTTCTATTATAATTCTTTAAGTTAAGATGATTGGAAAAACTTGGAATTACTTTTCCAAATGAAAAATGATAGTGAAAATAGAGTTTGGATTTTGAGCTTCCTGTCTTTCCAGAGGTCCCTCACACCCCTATGATTCTATGATTGCCCACTGAATCTTCTCTTTCTCTTTGGGCTTCTCTGTACATTTGGATGTCATCTTCAGACTTGTGCCGAGCTGAAGCCTGTGACTTGTTTGTCGTTGCCGTGGGGTCAGAGCCCTGTTTGTTCATTCGAGGGACAGATTTTCCATTTCATCACCCGTTACAATAGAGGCTCAAAAGCGAAAAATAAAACAACCAACCCTTTTGCCTTGCTTTTGGCTCTAGCCGTGCCGTGAGGAATGTCTTTCCCAATCTCGTCAAGAGCTGAACCTCCTTCGTTTGCTGCCGGAGCTGTTCTCCGGGGTTGCGGGCAGCGCTTCTCGCACCCGTGCGAGCGCTGGGCGCGCTGCCGCCGGCGCGAACTGGGGGAGCACCGCATCCCTCGGGAAGCCAGATGTCAGATCCGATGTGATAAACCGGTATCATCGTGCCACAGAACCACCGCTAAGACAGGCTTTTACCTTAAAGATAATACAGGAATAACAAATTTAAACCCGATTTAGTTCAATAGCAGTCCTATCAAAGGGTGACAAATAAAAGTCAGTTGTGTCCATGGGGAGCACTATTTCCTTGACAAATCGCCTTGGCTGTCTCCCTCTTGGTCTTTATGATCTTCTCAAGGCTGACGAAAACCCGGGAAGTGTGAAATATGTGCAGTACTTTTTTGGTTTTTTAATTTAATTTTATTTTTCTTAGTGTCAATTTAAAAAGTGCCTAAGTGAGTAACAGGACTCCAGAGTGAGCTGGAGGAGTAGGATTAGACCTCATTTCCCTCTTAAGAAAAAAAAGAGCCCTCCCTGCAGCTCCTCCGTACCTACGGCTCCAGGCAAGCGGTGGGAGGCCAGAGCCCGGCAAGAATCCGGCTGGAAAGAAATCTCTGCTCCTTCCTCATGCTGACCCCCGCTCCGGGTTTCAGGCTCTTGGTGGGGATCTTCCTAACGAATCTCATTTCTCAGCCGAACCTTCATGATCTCCCATGGGGCGGACGGTACGGAGGCCGGGGGAGGCTTGGATGGAATTCAGTAGGAAACCGCCTCTTGGATTGCAGCTACAAATACCTTCTTGCCTTGAACGTGCACCTCTGGAGAACCGCACGCCCGAGATCTGGGTAGAAGAGGCTAAAATGCGTATTTAATCACCCCTTTTTATAATCCCAGAGGCAGTTTCTTCCTGTATTCTTCATTATTTCTAGGCTTATAATAGTGGCACCTGCTAAACATTTTGTCAAAGTAATTTGTAACTGTTGGCAGGTGGTTATAATTTTGTAAACAGACATGAGAGTTTTAGGTGGGTTAAAAAGAAAAAGATAGATAGCGATGCTAGTTTAAAAAAATTGCGTTAAAGGAGAATTTCTTCTGACCATAGTAAAAGGAAATAACAGAAAACTATTAAGATGTATTAGCACCACTTAAGGATTCTGAAAATGAAGGCAATCCATATGTAGATGGTTTATTTTTCATTAGTAACAAAATGTTGTTTTCACTCTGACAACTTAATAACGTATGAGTTGGGAAAGCCTAGGAAATGACTGTTGGCAAGAAAAGCGGTAAGGACATCTCTTCTGCAGAGAACAGAAAATGAGCTTGTAGGATGTTGATGGGTGTTGATATAAGCAATGATCAAATGGGAATCTATCGCTGGGCTACTAATGAAAATGAAGTGTTTGTGGAGCCTACGATGCACGCGGACCGTTCGCCGCTGCGCCATCGCCCTGCTCTAGAGATGCCTTTTTTAGCAGCGATTTATTTTTTTTTTCCCCTAAACCAAGTGATTGTCAATAACAGTGGTTGTAATTGAAAAGAGATGAATGCAGTGGTGAGCGTTGCCAGCTTAGACGTGAAAAGACAGTGGAACAGTATCAGAGGCACAAAAAAACAAACAAAAAAAAAAGCAGCAAAATCCGCCCCCTCCCCAAAGGCAAACCCTCGGCAAAGCCACCGGGGAGTGGTGATTTTTTCATTTAGAAATTTTGTGCGTCTTAATTTCGTTCCGCTGTGGCATTGCCTCAGGGCCGGGGGGGTGTTGGAGGGACACTGCGTGCCCGGGCAGGGCTGAGTGGTGCGCCGGGAGGGATGCCCCTCGCGGCTTCGTCTGATGCAGGACGAGCCGCGTCCCGTCCCGTCCCGCCAGCGGGTTCTCCCGTGTCTCTTCCTTCCTCTGCCGGCATCTTCCGCTCGCGTCTTCGTTTCTCCCCGCCATGAAAGCGGCACCTGTGTCTCATCTGCTGTAGGTGTTCTGCCTACCTCAAGAGGTAAACACGGTATCCTGGAGTCGTACGTCCACACTCGCTTCTTCCTCTTCTTTTTTACATGAGCACTAGCGCGCACACACACTGGAATGTATATCCTCCTCCCTCCCCCCTTGCCCCCCAAATAACCTCTTGACCTGATCCTTGCTGTAGCCACCACCGACTCCTCTTGCAAATTGGATGCTGCTTTAAATGTGAAAACAAATGTTCAAGAAGCTATAAAAACCTGAATGAAAGCTAAAGCTGAATTTATAAAGCCTTGTTGCATATGAGCCAAAAGTGCAAAAAGCTCTATATAATGAACTAACCTGCCACTCATATAAATATAAATATATATAAATATATTAAAATCAGACTGTTCTACAAAATTGTGTATTTGTATTTTTGTGTACGTACAATTTTCTGCTAAGCAGAAGGAGGATGTAGTATAGGATGATGTGAGAAGAGATTTTGTTTAATCATATTTCTTTGTTACTTATTTTTGTTAACATCCAGATGCCTGTCTTTGTCTTCTGTGTATGACACTGTTCGAAAGGTGCAGTATCTCTCTCCCGCCCGCCCCTTCAGCCTCTTCCGCTGCGAAAGAGCCGGGGGATGCCGCCCATCGTCCCCAAACCCCGCAGGCACGCCTGGGTCTTGATCTCGGGCTGCTCGGTCGGCTTCAAAACCATCTATTTCACGCTGGCGTTTCACGGGCGCATGGCGGCGTTGCCCCTCATGGTCGCGTCAAACGTTCACGCGCTGGTTGGTCGCTTTCCACGCGGGTGTTCTCCAACCGTGCTGTCTACGCCATCCACCCGCTGTAGTATCTTTGTTCAGGGCCTCGGCCTGAAATTTTTTGGGGGGGGGGATAATAACGAAGTAGTGTAGATCAGGAGAGAGATGAACAGATCCTTGTGTTGAAGTTACTTTGGGAAGAAGAGCAGACAGGGGGGCAGTACCCAGTATCACAGGGAGGGAATCTCAGGTAACACCACCACGGAGGAAGATGAAGGTGCTGCGGGAAGCTCGTGTTGCCCACAGCTGCCTGCATGCTGCCAAAGCGTATTTTGGCTTTCAGGAAGGCAAGTTGGCAAAGTAACGGGTTGTAACTTTCCCTGTGCCACCAGACACGTCCTTCCATCCCAGGAGTTGCGTGCGAGCCGTGCCCATCTCTGGTGGCTTTGCCCCAGTTTGGCCCGTGGCTGTAAGAACACGCGATTAAGGAGGTCCATCTTCTCATGGCTTCATGCCCCTGCAGTAAAGATAGTGATTTAAGAAGAATATTCTAAAATCTTCTCCAAATCACTGCTTTTATCTGCAAGATGCCCAGTGGGTCTGCTCTCCATCATTTGCCACGAGGAGAAAACTCACCGTTTTTCTCCCTCGGTGCCGTTGGGAATCGTTCGTTACGTGCTGTGGAGGTGGGAACTACCCAGGGAAAGAGGGCAGAGAAAGGAGAAGCGGATAAAACGGGATGTAGTGGACAAACTAACGCAGAGCTTTGGGGAGGAGGCGGTGGACGTTCACCTCCAAGTTCCACCGCAGGTTTGCTGCAGACCCTTGGGGCGAACCCGTCCTTTCTGCGGGCTTCGCTGTGCCCTTCTCCGAAAGGCAGGTGGGAGTTAGTGCCCGTCGCACCTTCCTCAGGCGGCAGGTACTGCGAGAGAGCGAAGTATCGGCTTCTTCCCTTGTGTCCTTTGCGCTCTTTCTCTTCCCTTTTTATTTTTCTTTCTTCTTTTTTTTTTTTTTTTTAAATTTAATTTCTGACATTGTTTGAACTGAATTTCGGCCCAGGGAGAGCGATACTGCATCTTTACATGTAGGGCTCATATTTATAACAATGTGTAATGACTGTAGCAAAAGTCCTTGTTTCCATATGTGAATGGACAGAGAAACAAGTGCTCTATTGTATTGATTAAAATAGTTCAAATGAGTCCTGTATCATTGTATCTCCTATTCTGGATTAGTGCCTTTTGGACAGTAGACTGTTCTGTAATTAAAATGTAGTATAACTGCTTTTTTGTACAGTTTTGTTTTAATAAAACTTTTTTTTAATTTGTGTTTATTTTAGTATTGTACCTATTAGAAAATAAAAATGTATAACTCAACAACGATGCAGTTCTTCTCTAGTCCTTTCTCTGTCAAGCCACCTGGGTGCGAAAGCCCCCGAGAGGCCTCGGGCACACGTAAGACCTGAAATAATGTCGTCAGAACTTCCTGAGTGTAGAAAAGTGAATGTGTGCGAGGGGCCGGCGGTCCCTGTGCCTGCCTGGCTTCGTGAGGACGGACTCTGGGAGGGATGAGGGTGATGGATGCTGTGTGGTACGTTGGAAGTGGTGGCATCGCTTCCTTGGAGTTTGAGCTGTGGGCTGATACTGGAGGCCTTGGGGGGGTCTGTCACAGAATCACAGAATGGTTTGGGTGGGAAGGGACCTTAAAGCCCCCCAGTGCCCCCCCCTGCCCTGGGCAGGGACACCTCCCACCAGCCCAGGTTGCTCCAAGCCCCGTCCAACCTGGCCTTGAACCCCTCCAGGGATGGGGCAGCCACAGCTCCTCTTGCCTTTGGCTTCCCAGGATTATGCCCCTACTTGTTACTTCAACTTCTTTTTTGGTTTTATTACCAAACAGCCCCGAAGTCTGCTCCCTGCAGATCTTCAACAACTCCAGCAAGAGACCTTCTGCGTGGGGCCGGGACGCGGGATGGTCCTTCTGGCGACTCCTGGAGCCCGGCGGAGGAGGTTTCCCAGGGGAAGCACAGCTTTTGGCCTTGTTTGCACCTTCTCCTTGGCCCTGATGTTATTGTACAACCAGTACATTTACTTGTGACAAACACAGCTGCACTCAGAGCAGATAAAACTCTTGAGATCTCCTTGTAGTGGAAAGGGGGGGGTCAGCCTGGAGAAGAGAAGGCTCCGGGGAGACCTTCCAGCCCCTTCCAGTATCTGAAGGGGGCTCCAGGAAAGCTGGAGACAGACTTTACAAGGGCATAGGATGAGGGGGTAAAGGTTTCAAACTGCAAGGGGAGAGATTGAGATGGGATATTGGGAAGAAATTCTTTGGTGTGAGGGCGATGAGCCCCTGTCCCAGGTTGCCCAGAGAAGCTGTGGCTGCCCCATCCCTGGAGGGGTTCAAGGCCAGGTTGGACGGGGCTTGGAGCAACCTGGGCTGGTGGGAGGTGTCCCTGCCCAGGGCAGGGGGGGGCACTGGGGGGCTTTAAGGTCCCTTCCCACCCAAACCATTCTGTGAGTCTGTGGCTCAGCGGGGGTGAAGCAAGAAGCCCCCATGTCCCCTCTCCATCCCCTACCTGCCCTTACCTCCCTCCCCCCGGCCGAAAGCCCTTGGCTCTGCTGCCTTCACCACAGGCCTGATGTGGCAAAGGGCTTGAGGACAATGACAATGGTATTAATTTGAAGGCAAGCAGGGGGAAGGCTGTGCTTTGAGCTTTGGTTTGTTGGTTTGGGGTTTTTTTTTTTTGTGGTGGTGTTTTTTTTTTTCCTCTTTCCTCTTTTCGTTTTGATCGGTGTCTTTTAAAGCCAGCTTTGGCTGGAGAACAGAAGGCGGCGCGTGTTGGGCACGGGGAAGGTGTTACAACCACCTTCCGGGAAGAGCGAGGTTTCAACAAAGTAACGGCACTTCAAAAGGCTCCTGTGTTTCAGCAAAAGCTTTATTTTATTTTTTTTTTTTCAGAAGGTAATACATTAAAGAGAAGGGGATGTGGAAAAAAAAAAAACAACTGCTGCATTTTCGTGCACTGATTGCAAGAAACCGCCGATAAAAATATCCTTTGCTAAATGACTTTCAGCAGGGATTGTGGAATCAACTCAGTGTTTGTTGCTTTAAAAAAAAAAAAAAAAACACATCACAAAATAAAACCCTCCAAAAAAAACCCCAAGTCAAACCCTGCCAGTTGTTTTCAGCATAAAGCTATATTTTTCAATAAAAACATTGCTAAAGAGTGACTGGGGGGATGTTTTGCGGCCGGCTGGCTGCCCTGGGACACGGGCTGGCTGCGAGGCCTTTTTTTGCCGATGCAGGGGTGGGTGATGCGAGGGTGGACGTTTCCCCCCCTGTGCTGGAGCCGTTCTGGGGCAGAGGATGTGGAGCAGGACCTGACCCGGCCACCAACACGGGCTCCAGTCTGCGGGCAGGGATGGTGCAGCACAAAGGGCTCCACTGATCCCCTTCCCGGCCCTCAAGGGGCTCCAGGAAAGCTGGGGAGGGACTCTGGAGCAGGGAGGGGAGCCATGGGACGAGGGGGAAGGGTTTTACACTGGAAGAGGGGAGATTCAGATGAGATATTGGGAAGAAATTCTTTGGTGTGAGGGGGGGTGAGCCCCTGTCCCAGGTTGCCCAGAGAAGCTGTGGCTGCCCCATCCCTGGAGGGGTTCAAGGCCAGGTTGGACGGGGCTTGGAGCAACCTGGGCTGGTGGGAGGTGTCCCTGCCCAGGGCAGGGGGGGCACTGGGTGATCTTTAAGGTCCTTTAAGCATTCCATGATTCTACGGTTCTTAGTCTGAACACTTGATCATAAAATACTTTCTTCAGCCTTAGGTCTCTCCGTGAATTCACTGCCAGGGCAGGGGGGCTCTGCCAGCAGCCATTGTCCCTTTCCCCTCCTGCCTGGCTGCTGCAAACCCCCCCTGAGCTCGCCGGGGCAGCCCAGCGTCTCCTCCAGTGCTTGCTGCGTCTGTTCCTTCGGAGGAAAGCCGATAAGCCCAGGCTGTGATCCCATGAAGGTAAGCGTTAGCACCCAGGACAGCCTGAGCTGGTGCTAAAAATGCAACAAGCCGCCTCCCAGCTCCCTCTTCACTAACCAAAAGTCATGGATTTTTTTAAGCAGTTTCCCTGCAAAACTTGCCCCATCCCACCTGCCTCCACCTTCCCTGCCCCAGCGCAGCTGGCGTTCCGCAGGGAACAGAGGAATGAAAACCCTCTGGAGCGACTCAGGACAGGGCTGGCAGCAACAGCCCCCCGTCCAGGCTGAAGCCCACCAGCTGGAGAGCACGGGGGAGCTCCACCAGACCTCCATCTGCTTTTATTTAGCGTAATGATAGGGAAAATTAGTATTAAATACAGCTTCCCCCTGCGGCCCCGTGGTTTGCAACGAGGATTCCCACCTCTGAACGGCTGCAGGCAAAGGGCTGTTCGCCCGAGCATCGAAGAGGAGGGAGGATGGAGGGAAGGTAAAGCCCAGGGTTTCCACTTGTCGATGGGAAGGTCCCTAAATCACAGGCAACAGGGCAAAAGTCCTGTTTGAAGCAGATCTCAGCGCCCCGGAGCGATGTGACTCCATGGCAGGGCTGCGAATGCACCTACACCTTCTGGGGAGACGAACCGGATTAACGAAGCGCAGACTGACCGGCTCTAAAGAAGATGTTTATTCAGGTCCTGCAGGCTGCATCGCATGTATAATACAATATTACAGTAATTTAGTATTGTACAGAAATAATTAAAAACTTTACAGCTCATTACAAAGTATCTTTGGATTTTAGCTCATTTAAAGGACACCGAGGGACGCGCAGCCACTCTTTATATACAGACCCACCACATTTACAGAAACCAGCGGCGGAGGAGCTGGGAAAGGCTCTCCCAGGACACAGCGGAGGCCAGCGGTGGTGGAAGAGCCATCGGCTGCCCTGAGGATGCCGGGGATGCAC
>VXBO01004953.1:218815-231689 GCA_013400135.1 Rhinoptilus africanus
AAATGCCATGAAGTCACTCCTTTTGTTCCACGTGTGTTTCTTTCTCTCTGACACCATTAGTTGGGTCTGATACACCCTCACATGGCCAAGGGCTTGGACTTCTATCCCTCTTTGCAGCCTGATAAAGATACGAGTCTGTGACCGTATTTCCCAAGTGAAGCTCCAGATGTGCTAGAAGCCGGTTACGCCCCAACAAATGAGGGACTTAATCCTTGTGGAAGCAGAAGGGAAAAACCCAATCCAGTAACATCAACAGTTGAGTCCTCAACAGACCAAAAATCTCGTAGCCGTTCGACTCTTCCACAGACAGTGAAACTGATGCTTATTAGGTATGTGCAAACGGCTGAACAGAATTATCACTGTGGACTAGAGAAGCCAGACAGGGAGGGGAGGTGACTTTACAAAATTGAAATGAATCTGTAAATATACTTTATTTTTTAAATAAGGTGTGAATTCAGGACTGAGAATCGAGTCTACAACTTTCAAAGGATGGCAAACTCCAGAGAGTTTTCTGAAACCAGCTGAAGACACACCATCCAGTTCAGCTTTTATGAGCAGACCGTGCGCGGGGAAGATAACTGCTCACCTCACGGGAGCTCTGGATCCTTGACACAGCATTTATCTTGGTGAAGGGCTCCAATCCCAGGGAAGCGTGGAGCGGAGATGAGCGTGGGCAACTCCCCAGGAGATGCCAATTCACCAAAGGGAGCCTGCGCTGCAGGCTGGGAATGCTACAGCTTGGTGAAAAGGATTTAAATAAGGAGCTTTACGTGCCCTTGGTAAACCAAACCCCTTTACTATCAAAGGCAGCAGTATCTGCTGTATATCTCTCGAATTTTCCACTAGCACGCCCTGCCTTCCCCCAGTCCTGCCTACTCCTGGAGAAAATGAGTGCCATGAAAGTGGACGTGAACCTGCGGAGGAAAGGAGCTCTGGAGCCTGGGGCTCCGGCAGAGAACAAACGCCAGCCGTCGCTTCTCTTTCCTCTCCCTCACTTTAAAGGGCCTGTGCCGCTGGTTTTCTGCATCGTGCAACAACGGCACGTATGAACGAGAGCCTCCCCAGGAACAGCGCTCTAGTTTCCAAAAAGGATGTATTAGACCCTAAATTTGGGAAGTCTACACTTGTACAGGTAAGAGTCAGACCAGAATGATAAGTAAGAAGCTGAAAGAAACCTTAACTCATCTGTATGTCCTGGTGATCAACGTATGATTATTTCCTAATGCTTTTTACACGTATAGGTATGTATCAGATATATGATCCGAGGGCTGGAGCCCCTCTGCCGTGGGGACAGGCTGAGAGAGCTGGGGGGGGTCAGCCTGGAGAAGAGAAGGCTCCGGGGAGACCTTCCAGCACCTTCCAGGCCCTCCAGGGGCTCCAGGAAAGCTGGGGAGGGACTCTGGAGCAGGGAGGGGAGCCTTGGGATGAGGGGGAACGGTTTTACACTGGAAGAGGGGAGACTGAGATGAGATCTGAGGATGAAATTGTTTATTCTGAGGTTGGTGAGCCCCTGTCCCAGGTTGCCCAGAGAAGCTGTGGCTGCCCCATCCCTGGAGGGGTTCAAGGCCAGGTTGGACGGGACTTGGACCAACCCGGGCTGGTGGGAGGTGTCCCTGCCCAGGGCAGGGGGGGGCACTGGATGATGTTTAAGGTCCCTTCCAACCCAAACCATTCTGGGATTCTATATATACACACACACAAATAGTCTTCTGCAATTTTACAGCTTATTTTAAAAAAGCGTGTGAGAGACTAGGTAACCTGTTAAGAGACTCTGCAACTTATTTACCCTAAATTTTCCTTTGCTTCTTTGGAACCCACAACTCCTGCTGTGCTTTGGCCACCCTTACCCTTGGAGCAGAAGCCCAGCAGAGAACTCTTTGGACACCAGCCCTGTCTCCTGCATCTATATAATTACCGAGCTGCTTTGTAAAAGCAATCCCGATTCCTACCTCCATTGTAAGAAGCCAGTGAACTAACTGAAAAGGGACACAATTCAGTCAGAGGTCAGTGAGAGCAGGTTGACAAAGGCAGACTGGAAAAAGATTACAAGCAGGGAAAGATCTTTTGTATCTTCCTTCTCAAAATGCACCCGGTAATGGTTAACGAAACCTGCTCATCAAAAAGCGACATTAAAATGCAAACTCTGACACGCCGTCTGCTGTACACCCGGACTAGATGATATGTTACCTGAAGGTAAATCCAGTTCGACACCAACCCATGTTCCTTCTTGAAAGTCTGTGGGCCCAATATATCTAACGGTTCCAGTCTTATTTGCGCCAACTGTGACATATTCTCCCTCTTTCAGCCACTCAGGAATTTCATTGGCATCTTCGGAGTCAGAATTCACCTCCAGTTTTTCTTCTGCCATCTCTGATCCGTTATGGTTCAACCCACGGGCAGTGGATGTGCTCTTTTCTCCTTCTTGCTGCTCTTCAGTGTTCAGGGAACACGCGGGGTCTGTCCCCAGCATGCTTGTGAAGGACTTCAGCTCCGACGTCTTGACTTTCTGGATTTTGAAGGGGGAGGCTGCAACACCGGGCTGGGAGAATTGCTGGGGATGAATCTGTGGTTTGGGAAACCCCAGTTCTGAAGCCCCAGAAGCCATTTCTTTTTTCCTTGCTTGTCCTGCCGACTCCATCGATTCTGTGGATAACAACTCCTTCTGAGGAGCGGAGGTAGAAAGAAAGGTTTTTGCATCAGTGGCCACAGAGGCATGGTCTGCCTGCTCGCTTTGAGTCGCAGGAGACGTGCAAGTTTTTGATTTCAAAGCGTCGTTTCCATTCACTTCAGCGCCGTCTTTAGGTCTTGCGTGAGCACTTTGAAGGCTGAAGGGGGGCAGACTCTCTCTCTTGGTACCGAGACAGCTTTCTGAAGAGCTGTCCGAGTGCCTTGGCGTGTCAGAAGAAGAGACCTGAGCCACAGCGGGAGCTGGGAAGTCACTCGCTGCAGGCATTTGACCTCCTGGCTGAGCCACAGCATCACTTCCCGCTGCAAGGGCTTCGGAGAGGGTGGCTGTGGAGACGCTGTGAGAGAAGTACCCACTGGAGGCTTCACTCAGAGGACTCGGAGGTCCTTCCTGGGAGTCCTGTGCCTGCGTGTCTCCCATGGGCTGCTGCAAAGGCACTTTAGGGGTCTTCTCCAGACTCTTCTCCACCTCAGACGTCTGCGCTGCAGTTTCAAATGGCTGGTTACCTACTTCCTCTTGATTAATCTGAAACAGAAGAGGACAGGGACCGTGGAGCTCTGTTATCCAAAATATCTGGGCTAAAAGGACAGATACAAGCCTTCTGGGAAGTACTAAGGCCTCCAGCTTATCTAAATCCCTGTGTAGCAGCAATGTCCAAAAGATGCAAGCTGATCCCAAGTCAGCTTTGCAAACCTGCTAGGATTGTCAGCTCATTTCTTCCATTAATAAGAAAAGTGTCGACTAAAAGAAATACGTTCCCCAATATTTACTGAAAAATTATTTATATTACAGGAATGGTCATTTGCTGTTTGAATAGCAGGATTTATATGAAATGTGAAACGGCCACGATCTATAAGTCTCTCTCAGTTATTTGGCTTAACTCTCAGGATTGATAAATCACACCTCTCCAACTAAACTGGCATTTATGTCCCCGTTTCCAAATGCCATTCCCACCTCAATGCCGCCAGCACCACACGCTTCCAGAGTACAAAATTAACTGCGCCTCCCGAGATTAACAGCCCATTTTAGTGATGTATTTCTTGGCTGTAAAGTTTACTAAATCTGATAGATCAATATCTTTTGCCAGCACATGTACTCTAAAAGATTAGGATGTCTCTAAATCTCTTTGGGAGGGAGGGAGGAGGCTGCTAATATGAAGGGCGGGGGGTGGAAAAAGTGGTTGGAGGAGGGCAGATTTGTACATACCCTGTCTTAACTCTCAGCTGTACATTTTTGTTTACCGTTCAAAATTTTGTGGTTTATCCCATCTAGTGGGTAAGTATCCCAAACTACAGGATCTTCACCTCATTCTGAAGTGCCTTTTCCACTGGAAACGTACGCGGCATTTGAAGAAAGAGGGATTTGATTGAATTACAGGAATTTCAGAACCAAAGGCTAGCTTGCTATTGCTAAGTGAAATGTAATACGGAAAACTTACTTGAAATATTCCTGCGGATTAAAGGCGTATTTTTAGCTTTTCTATGGAGAGGATGGTGTACACGTGGACTCTGGAGCTCTGTTCTTTCTTTGGGTTTTCCCTTTTAAGCGTTCAGATTAACACCCATTTTGCTAAGACAATAAAAGCCCAGTGGGAGCAAGCTGATTTGCGATTCCTAAGACTGAAGCTCTTCTGAACTGTGGGAGATCATAGGGTCTATTTCCTCTCCAGCTTAGCAAGAGCCGTTTTTCTTTTCATGCCAATATAATGAATTGTATGAAATGTAAAATTGAGAGTTAAGCTCAGCACTCGGAATAACAGAGAAGTTCTGTTTATAGACACAGCTGAATTTTAGCTAGTTAACTGCTAGGGCAATCGTATCATAGAATCACAGAATCGCTGAGGTTGGAAGGGACCTTTAAGATCATCAAGTCCAACCATTAACCCCCCCTGACAAAAACCCCTTCTAAACCCTGTCCCTCAGTCCCACATCCACCCTTTTCTGAAACACCTCCAGGGATGGGGAATCCACCCCCTCCCTGGGCAGCTTCTTCCAATGGTTAATAACCTTTTCCGTGAAAAAATGTTTCCTGATATCCAATCTAAACCTGCCCTGNGACCCAAGGGCAGGACCCGGCACTTGCCCTTGTTGAACCTCATGCCATTGGCCTCAGCCCATCATGGTTAAGCGGGCTTTTAAATATTAAAGTGTAACGAGCAATATAAAGGGAGATTTTACCAGGACTTAAGAAAACAAGGCAACATACACTGCATTTAGTTGTCTCACAGTGCAACAGAAGTGCAACAGGCTTTCAGTAGTCAACCCAGCAGTTGCTTTTGCCACCTCTGGTTTCCAGGCACATGATGATGAAAATTGTACCATCACACCCTGGGACGTGCTTACCCGTTTTATCTTTGCAGCACTGGCATCAGCACTGGCAGACTGAACCATAATTCGTGGGACAGCCTGCAGGAATGAAAAAAAAAAAAAGCAAAGGAGAGCATCATTCACTTAAAGGATTCAATATTGTCAAACTGCTAAACAGTACAACTTACATTTGAAATTTTGGAATCACAAACAAAGGACAGAGCATTGCTATTTTATTGCATTCTGATGACAAACGCTGAAGGGGAAAAAACCTTAACCAAGGCATCCCTGCATTTTAACACACAGGCAGCTACAAGTATAAATTCAGTGTACAAAGCTTTCTTCTATACAGCTGGTCAAAGACCACTGAGAAAACAGATAACAAAGAGATCTGAGGTCGTACTGGCCTGGCTAGTGAAATCCTCAGCAATCCCAAGCACCGACAGAGGCCGGGCAGTGACTGGCGGGAGAGCAGCCCTGGAGAAAAGGACTTGGGGGGGCTGGTGGGCGGGAGGCTCAACAGGAGCCATCAGTGGGCACTTGCAGCCCAGAAACCAACCGTGTCCTGGGCTGCATCCAGAGCAGCGTGGNGAACGGGATGATCTTGAAGGTCCCTTCCAATCCTGACAGCTCTGTGATCTCCAAAACTCTTTCTCCATCTCTAGCATCTTAATTCAGTTTAGATTTTAGCATTATTTGCTTTAACTCAAAAAGGATGCCAGAAACAAGATCTGTGCACCCTCTTTTCAAAGAGGGCATCACCACTGCCTGCTAGGGCGAGGACAACACGTGCCATTTGTTAATCACAATAGGCTGGTCCTGTGCCAGGGGAACCACTTCTGTGTTTCAACAGTATCTTCTCTTTTACAGCATGGGGCTCGATACGAAGGCATCAACAATAAAAGTCCCTCGCTTGCTCCATATTCAGGTTTTTATGTTAAAGATTTGACATAATCACTCTCCTAAGGCTGTAACAGCAAATTGTGACACTTGACTATAGATCTTAGGCTGAGCTGTCAACTTGGGCTGTCATGCGCTCTTGACATAGGACGGAAAGTGTCCACCAGTTCAATGGAGAACCTTGGGAAAGGGAAGCACGAAGAAAAGAAGAGAGCAGAAAAAGGCAGAAACATCTCTCTTTAGCACTGTTAAATAACGTTCTGCAAGCGGAGGTTCATACTTTCAGGGAAAGAGCTCTTTAAGGGTAACATATTATACAATTTGGGAGCAGTCTGATTTTTTCTTTCCTTTTTTTTTTTTTCTCCAAGAGACTTGAGAACTCCTTCCGTAGAAATATGCAGGCCGTGCTCAACTCCGAGTCAGCCATTTCCAGAATTTGACAATCTGTTAAAAGAACTGAAACTTTCCACTTGAAGAGTAAAGTACTCTTCTCTTGCACCCCTTCTACGTCCAGGAAAGCAGGAATATGACTAATCCCGTCCCCAAAAGAAACAAATGTGGGAGAAAAGAACAGCTATTATTTACACAGAGATTGCCAGGCACTAAATAAAAACATGGCTGTTCAAGGTAAAAAAATAAAAAGACGTGCAAGGAAAAATTGATTGTCATAACAG
Source organism: Rhinoptilus africanus (assembly GCA_013400135.1). Classification (NCBI taxonomy): domain Eukaryota; kingdom Metazoa; phylum Chordata; class Aves; order Charadriiformes; family Glareolidae; genus Rhinoptilus; species Rhinoptilus africanus. Next base: position 225,382 of record VXBO01004953.1, read on the forward strand.
CCAAGTGTTTCACTTTAATGAAAACTAGAGAGAAGAGGGATTCACTTTCTTATGAGAAAACCCTGCGAATTTTACATTTAATAGAAGCTTATCACAGCGTTAAAGGGAGCAGAGTATTTGGCAGAACGCTTTTCTCTCCTCTTCAACCATCTTTGAACCATGGGTTGGTCCATCTTGGGAGTGCAAAGCCAAGCTATTAAATATCACCTGCTAATGAAAAAAATATCTGTAATCACAAGGCGTTAGGGCTAAGCCCTAGGCAGGCACTTACACAGCACTTTAAACCTTCTGCAGAGGTGCAGCTGAACCTCAGTGAGAAGCCAAGGCTCTTGAATTCAAATTATCCTCGTCAAATACCTCCATGGTCCAAAGCACTGCATTCTGGCATCTCAGAAAGGTTGCGCAAAGGAAAAACACTGTCCTTGTTGCTTCCGCACTACTGTTTGTGATCTGATCTAGCAGGGGAAACAACCTTTTCCAGCAGAGCTTGTATCAGGAGCTAGAGCCAGCTCCAAGCTCTCACACTGGCACTGTAACACGACTTGATCTTTTTGCCCCATTTCCTCCCAGTATACGTGCCATCTCTGGGACGCGCTCTCAGGTCCAGCATTATTATCCAGAGAAAAGCACTCAGAATTGGAATAAGAAAAAGTATTTAAAAATATTTCTCAGTTCCTTTGATTTCCTTTTCTCCCTTTAAAACAAATTGGTTTTGTTGGGGTTTTTTATCTCTCTCAAACCTTCAGTCTTACAGCCCGTAAATCCACGAAATCTAAAAATCGAGTTGATATCAAACAGCAAAAGAAAGAAACACATTACACTTTAATCATTCCTCATCAAGTTCTTCTCCCGAAAGGATGACGCATCTCAAAACTACAATAACTTTGCCAAGCAATGTTTAGAAAAACAGGGAGGGGGAAAAAAAAAAAGCGCAATTATGAGAAGTGGCACTTGCCCAACTTTGGTGTCGACAAGAAACAGATGGGCAGAAACACTCTCACTGGGGTAGCAAGGGTACCAAAACAAATCTTTGTATGAAATGTAGTCACTTTACTTGGGGGGTGGGCGATACTGCAAACAATGTGTCTGACTATCTGCAAAGACATTTACTGGATGAAAAATATTTCTGAATCGAGAGCCAAATTCTGTCATTAAACGTTTGTAGAGAGCGGCTGCTAAACTAGACATATATATTTACCCAATGGCAAAACATGACCCTTTTACAGTGATAATTTTTGGCACAATTTCTTCAAGCAAACTGACAAAATATGGAGTAAGAGAGAGAACATGAAAGTGATTTACTTGAAAGCATCTTTGAATGTTTGCAGAACAAAAATTGTCGTCTTCCTAAGAGCTGCTACTCTGTGCAGTGAGTTTATAAGGATTTCCAAGAGTTCGTATCCTCTGGTCAGATGAGAGGTCTTTGAGGTGACCGAAGCCATGTAGTTACTAGTGATCAGAGTAATCTGGACACCAACCTGATTATGCTGGTGAGCTTTAACAGGAAAAGCAAACGCGCATCTCACCCCACTTACACAGGCATCAAAATTAATCCTAAATGAACGCTTTTTCATACTATGTATTACATATCTGTAACGGCAACCTCCTCAATGAATTCAGAAAGACATAGTTGGTATTTCTATGCCATTATACATTTCGTAAAATGCCTCTGACAGTGGTGACTGATGACTTCAGAACAAAGCTTTCTGACTTCATGTCACTGGGTGAAAATCCTGCAACGTTAACACCCAATATGCAGAAGATCAGTGGCAGTTAAAGAACAGACTGGGCCAGCGAGCACAAAAATCACAGAATCACAGACTGTGTTGGGTTGGAAGGGACCTTTAAAGGCCATCCAGTCCAACCCCCTGCAGGGAGCAGGGGCATCTTCAACTAGATCAGGTTGCTCAGAGCCTCATCCAGCCTGGCCTGGAATGTCTCCAGGGATGGGGCCTCCACCCCCTCTCTGGGCAACCTGGGCCAGTGTCTCGCCACCCTCAGGGTAAAGAACTCCTTCCTAATGTCTAATCTAACCCTACCCGGCTCTAGTTTAATCCTAGAATCATCCTCCAAGCTCCAGAAAGGGTCCAGCCAAGGTTATCGCTGATGCAATCCTCAAAGGGCATTATCAGAAAACTTGCACCACGCTTGTCTGTGCGTTGCCATCTGCAGACAGGAGCGACAGAGCTCAAGGACTGTCACGCTGACAGTATAATGTTCCCATCACCATTGAAAAGCAGCTACTGGAAACTTCTGCAGCAGGGCATAACAGTTGCTTCATTAAATGTAGATTTAAATCAGTTTCGAGCACATATAATACCTTCAACAAGACATACACAGCAATGCAGTGAGAATTCTGAAGCTCCTGTACATAGCCCAAAAAGTTGAATCAATTTTAAAAATGTCCAACAATATTCCTCTCTGCCCTTGATTTTAAAATCATTTAAAAGTCATTAATCACTCAAAAAAAATATAATCTCCTGCATTCCAAAAGGAGATGTGAAACCCAGTACAAGTTTGTTGGTTTTTTGGTGTGTGTTTGTTTTCTTCTCTAAAAACACTGTGCATTTAAATATTAACCCAAACAAAAACCTCTTATTCCACCTTCCGTATGTGGAACATTTCAGCCTGTAACAATACTTCTGAATTCCACATTTCCAATAATACTTTATGCAAAATTAACCGTACCATTTTCTATGCAGTTAAATGACTTCATTCCTAGGTCCAGGCAGATTAAAAGGGTAATTCATAACCGTTTTCAAGCTAGTTCATAGAGAAGTTTCAGTGGTTTTCTCTAAGAACTTTAAAAGCCAGTTTTCCATACTCGTTCTCATTAAAAACTATTTGTACGAGGACGATAGCAAAAACTCAAGTCAGAAAGAAATCAAAACACTAACAACTCAAGCACAAGAACTAGACACATATGAGCTCAGCTGGCCACAGAGGATCTCTTGAGCTATGCTGATTATAGCATCCAAACGATTCTTGATTTGAAACTCCGAAAAAAGCCTTCGAGATTTTAAAGAAGGTTCTCGGAGGCCACATTATTTACATTCGATTAAGGAACGTCAGTTCTAGCAATTATACTATGCCCCATGCACATCCATGAAACTGTTATTTTTTAATGCACTGCCAGAAAAAGGCTTTTGTCTATTTAGATAGCTTTTCATTAACCGCATTTCATTATTTTTTAAGATTAATTACTGCAGCAGAAGGTGAAAGAGAAAAAATTGAGAGCTGCCCTCTCTCTGTGTCCCATGTCTGCATTTCCATACCACAAACCCAAAATTCATTACCCTGGCGTATGGAAATTCCAATAGTTTATTAATTTTTTTAACAAAGCTGTGACTCGAGATCTCTCATTTAAGCCACGTGCTAACAAAAAGACAATCCAAGCATCCAACAAGGTTCTCGAGTATGAAGGTGACCAAAATCCGCTTACCAAATGCACACTGGTCAGAGGAACGTGCTTCTGCCGCAGCAATGTCAAAAAAACAGAAAGTGAAATTTAATATGTGCATTTTTAGCGTCAGCACCCAACGATGCCCTGAAATGTAATTACACGGGCAGTTCCTGGAGATCAACAGGGTCATAAGGTAAAGAGCAGAAATTCTGCTTGGCGCACACTATGAAAGCCTCAGCGTCTTAATAAAAAAGACAAGCTTCAAGAGCACGTACATAATATAATTAAGCACAGACAGATGAAACACTGAGTCTCCATCCACCTGCATATTTCACACAAGTATTTCAAACTTTTCCCCACCAGCAAGAAGGTTTGGTAAGGCTCTGAATCTCGCCCACTGCGGTAATAAGCTTTTTAAAGAATAAACTAGGAGAATAAAAAAAAGCAATTCCAGCTGTCTGAAAATGTTTAAATTGTTGGTTTGGTTTTTTTTTATTTACAGACCACTAGCAATTAATTTAAAGGCATTGGGAGAAAATAGGCATTTTCTTACTTAAAAGTATATAAACAGCTTCATCAGAAACTAATCTTTTAGGTACATAAACAGCTTCATCGGAAGCCGTTCTGCTAGTTACATAAAGAATCCTATTATGCCAAATTAATTCAATCTAACTAATTAGAGAGCAGGAAGTTCTTTCAATTATTTTATGTGCTGTCTGAGAAACACACTTGAATACGAGAGCAGATTTCATTAATTGCGGTTCATTATTCTCCAGATTAGTTACTAAACTTGCATCAGAAGGTCAAAGACAGCAATTTTGTTAGCTGCCACCTTGGCTGGAAAGTCTCTGCATTTCTGAAACTCGGGCGACCACTGACTATAAACAAACCCAGCATTTTGTTAAGATAACTTTTGTACGTGGTCGCTTACTTTAAGGTTGATGCCAGCCTGAGCAACGGCGTGTGACTGAAATAACAAGCTGCTAAAATAATTTTTTTAAAAAAGGTATTTTCAGAACCCCATCTTCTGTTTACTCGCACAGAATCAGAGTTTCGGTAACGCATCCACTCGGGGAGCTTGGTCACGACGAACTCAACTTCAGCTATAAACTTGGAAAAAGGTTAAGTACCGCTCCCTTGGAAATGATGCTCAAAAGCACTAAAATCAACTTAGCTGTAAGACCCTGCTTACAAGGCGCAACAAAACAAATCTCCTGCTTTCTGCAGAGATTTACGGCCATCTAACCCTGATAATTTAACTATCACATACTGGAGATTTAATACAGCAGCTGGGCCAGCCGTCTAGTTCAAGATGGTTCACCAGCACTTTTCCAGAACGGGTTTTAATGACATTAGATAATTGAGTACTCTCAAATAACATAACAGATACGCACTGAAAAGGGAGCTCGACAAGAACTTTGGAAAATCTCTTTCACTGTAGTTGTTCGATGAACCAGGAGAAACTAGTAAACTGATCCACTTCACTTTTTATTATTTATGGTCAAAAACCTGTTATTACGTATCTGCTCATTTGTTTTTAGCCAGGAAAGGATGATTTAGATCTTTCCATTTGCTTTGTAAAGCATTCCTTTAGTCATTTCTACTCCTGAACCTAGCTCTCCCAAGTTGTTGTTTACGGCAACAGAAGTCCCTCAGTTCCCAGTTAGATTCCTTTGCAATTACAGCCAAAAAATCCTTTTGGCTTTGCCTTTTTGTAGTTTACCACCTACTCTCACCTCGCACATTCATTTATGTCCCCGGTCACTGCGCATCGAAGTTTTATTCTCCCACAGAAGTAAGATGCATTGTTCTGCATTATCCGAGACTCAGAAATAATCATTTTTTGGTGTCCCCTCCATTGCGCGGTTTACTGCAGTTATGCAGGAATTACTGTCCCGCTGTCCCGCTCCGGCAGGTTAGCGATAAGGTGTTAAATCCGATTGCCGAGCACTGACCCCCAGTCATCCTCCAGTACAACAGCCATTCATCATCATCATCACCATCATCGAAACTCTTCTGCCCACATTTGCATCATTATAAAGAAATAGCAAGAAAGAAGACGAGACATGATATTTATGACATTCAAGCCAGTCTCGCTACAACAGCAGGTATTTATTTTGTGTGCCGCACAGAAGAAGCTGTAGCTAATTCTGGAGCAGTTCCTTCCATTTTTGCCTAACACGGTGATTGCTAGTGGGAGTGAAGCAGCTCTCCGTCCTTTCCGACAGAGCTGTGAAGAATACCTATAAACCTCTCAAACCAGTCAGGTGGATTTGTAACACCACTGACTTGCTCTAACCAAAAGGAGCAAATAATTTTAAGATTTCATTTTATCACCCAGATCCAGCGGTCATGGAAAAACTGAAGTTGCTCTCCAATGCAACCGAGCATTGAAACATCACACACTCCTGGTTATATATCAGATATAGTCTTCAGTCTTCAAAAAGGGCAAGAAGGAGGACCCGGGGAACTACAGGCCGGTCAGCCTCACCTCCATCCCTGGAAAGATGATGGAACAGCTTGTTCTGGGCATCATCTCAAAGCATATGGAGGAAAAGAAGGCCATCAGAAGTACTCAGCATGGATTCACCAAGGGGAAATCATGCCTGACTAATCTGATCGCCTTCTATGATGGCGTGACTGGATGGATGGATGAGGGGAGAGCGGTCGATGTGGTCTACCTTGACTTCAGCAAGGCGTTTGACACGGTCTCCCACAGCATCCTCCTAGGGAAGCTTAGGAAGAGTGGGTTAGATGAATGGACAGTGAGGTGGATAGAAAACTGGTTGAAGGACAGAGCCCAGAGGGTTGTGATTAGGGGCGTGGAGTCTAGTTGGAGGTCAGTGATGAGCGGTGTTCCCCAGGGGTCAGTACTGGGCCCAGTGCTCTTCAATATATTCATCAA
>VXBO01004953.1:231972-248022 GCA_013400135.1 Rhinoptilus africanus
TCCTGTGTAACCTGCTCTAGGGTAGCCCTGCTCTGGCAGGGGGGTTGAACTAGATGATCTACTAAGGTCCCTTCCAACCCTAGGATTCTATGATTCTATGATAGTATTATATATTAGTTATAGAATATTTATATATTATTATATTTATCTATTAGGTTATATACGAAGCACAAAGAGCGTTTTCCCCTCCTGTTAAAAACTCTTGCTATCATGATCCGACTACTTGCATTTCCATAGTAATCCACAATATAAATTAAGATCTCTTTAAATAGATGTCTCTGTAGTTTAAAAACTGACTTCAAGACAAATAACGCAAGGCTGATTTGGAACAGTGGGAAGGAGTGGGAACAGGTGGTTAGACTAGAGGCAGGAAATTAGGCCCCGCTTCTAATCTCAGCTCTCATTGATTCACGAAGAATTCAAGAAGTTGTGAAAGGCTCTCACTGCAATTGTAAAGAGCACCTATTTGCATCTTTTTGATACCCGAATACCTTTAAAGAAAGCCACTGCCTTCATTTTAATTCTCTACAATTCGCAGAGGAGTAAGTTTATACGATCCCACTCTCAACACTGAGGCTGCTGTAAGGAAAAGGCAACATGAAAACGTAAAGCATTAAAATTGATAAGATATGGGAGTAAAATTTACCCCTTTTATTACTTTGTAGAGAATAACACCAGAGTCAAACTAACAATATTTGAAATCTGCCTTATTTTCATTTGTGCTATGCCTGTGATAAGTTACTTTTAAAAACATTTCAGTGTTAGTGTATTTATTTTTGCTCTATTTAGTTAGTTAGTATTGCACTGTACTTCTACAATGACAAAACAACTCCTTGTAGTTCTGGGATGTTCCAGTCACAGCAAGTTTAGTTGTAGCAAACAACAGAACAGAATGTCTGTATCCGACCACAAAAAAGAGTCGCTTGGGGATTTTACGGCTTGTTTTGCTTTGTTTTGAGAAAAATATCCTTTGAAACATTTGTCTGCATGTCAAGAGGTGAGGAAAGGTCTAAGTTAACAGGTGACGTGCTTCCAGAACTCCTGATGAGTGAACAAGACGACGGCGGAGTTAGCTTAGCTGGATGGTTGACAAAGCACGGACAGAATGGACTTCCACAAACTTTAACAAGTGAGATCTGGCTCCAGATTTGTCTTCAAACCAGTTAATTAAATCTTCCAGACTCACACTAGAAAGGACTATTCTTTTATAAATAAACTACAGCCTCTCAAATAAAGGAGATCATATTATTTACAACGGGATTCTGTATTTCATCTGTAGCTTCTTCTAGTCTGCTTGACCCCGCAATTAACTGCTCAGAGCACAGAAGCCACAGCTGGAGCAGGTGGAAGTTTGCAGCACAGCATCCAAAAATTAAAAAAAAAAAAGAAAATCAAATGCTTCCCTGACACGAGGAACAGATGAGAGAATGAACAAAAGCGACTGCCCAAAGTACGCAGCAGAAGATGGTAAAAGATGACACGAGCTGGGGCGAGGGGTGGGAGGGAACGGTATATGAAATAACGAATTAAAAATAGAATTACATTTGCCTCTTGGCAATACACAAACAACCCTAAGTGCACTTCATAAATTTTACTATTGTTGCTGCAAGCGGTATTACCATAAATCACGCTGGTGGCGTACTTGGCACTTTTAAAAAGGCGAAACCCCAAAGTGAACACAAACCCAAGAACAGCTCCACTATCACTCGACAGAACGGAGGGGAAATGCATCACGAGGCTTTACTATGACTAAAAGCTTAGTTCGTACTGCAACAACATATAAAATAGCACTTTGCCAACAAGTCTAACAGCACTCACCAATATCACTGCATAGCCCATTTGATTTCATTTTTTACCTGCTGCGCAAGAGGAGAGGTCTGCCTGCCCTTCTTCTCGTCTCTAACAGGAAAGAGGGACTTCAGCAGCTTTGGCATCTGAGGCACAAAGGACTTCACAGGATTCAGGTAGGAAGCAGCAAGGCTACCAATGCCTGTTGGAAAAATTAAAAAATGAAAACAGTTATGCTTTGGGGAAAGGAAAAGGGAAAAAAAACCAAACCAACCCCAAAAACTCCCCTAAAAATATGACAAAATTGTTATCATTTTAGTCTGAGATGACATCTTCCAGTGGTCAATACATTACCCAAGGAAAAGCACTGAGTGCTTGCTCCTCCCTCGAACGGGATACATGAATTTGGGAAGGTCTTAATCTCTATCCCCGTATACGGAATTATTTTTTTCATCATATGGTGTGAAAAAGCTTGTTGTTTGCAATTGGAAACTAAAATGCTTTATAACTTGCAGAAGCAGGAAAAAAAAAAAACACAAACCCAAGAAGCAAAATTGAAAAAGGACGTCCATACAGCACATCATTTCAACACCAATTACAAAACTTACTAGAAATAAAAGATGAGAAGATCCAAGTTAACAAAAAGAAGAAAGTTAGGGGTGTTCAACTCTCCTTACTCCTACTGCCACTTCATCTAAACTACTTCCCGCTTGGGAAAACGTAGTTAGACATATAAAACATCACTCCTATGTATCTCTGTGCTCTCGGTTATCTATTAGGCACATCTGCTGCCAAATATCCATCCAGTTCCAGCACTGCTTATTTTCTAAAACATTAGTAGCCTTACTGTCTTTGCTGTTTCGCTCATGTAGCACGTTCTGAGCTCAGCGAACTTTTGGCTTTAGATAAAGAGATACTGAGATAAAACCTGCATCTTCAGACAACTTTAACCATGCGGCATTTAGCCCTCAGCAGGACTAGTATCAGATTTAAAGGGAAGGCTAGTTAGAGTTGCCTAGAGCCCGAGGAGCTTTGCCACAACTGCTTAATGTTCACAGAGAAGAAACTGTTCAGCCTGGAGAAGGCTCCGGGGAGACCTTTGAGCCCCTTCCAGTCCCTCAAGGGGGCCTACAGAAAAGCTGGGGAGGGACTCTGGATCAGGGAAGGGAGCTACAGGACGAGGGGGAATGGTTTTAAACTGAAAGAGGGGAGATTTAGATTGGGCATCAGGAAGAAATTCTTTGGTGTGAGGGGGGTGAGCCCCTGGCCCAGGTTGCCCAGAGAAGCTGTGGCTGCCCCATCCCTGGAGGGGTTCAAGGCCAGGTTGGATGGAGCTTGGAGCAAACTGGGCTGGTGGGAGGTGTCCCTGCCCAGGGCAGGGGGGTTGCACTAGATGATCTTGAAGGTCCCTTCCAACTCAAACCATGCTATGATTCTATGAACTGCACAGACATTGCTCTGGAGTTGTCTTAGCTTTAAGAAGCAGCCCTTACCTGGATCAGGAGAGTGGTTTTGCTGCCCAGGGCCTGGCAGAGAGGTACGAGATGGACTAATGCCTCTACTGGAATTTGTGACACCTTGGGATACATCTTGCTGACTCTCCCAGCGCCCCTAGGGGAAAAAAAAAAAGTTATCTTTTTCAAAGTTAGCACACTAACAAGAATACAGCAACACTTACACACCATACCAGCCCGCACAGCCCCTTTGCAAAGTTCAGAACGCAGAGAGCTGAGGAAAGACCCTTCCCCAGAGACACTTTTAGTTGAGACACCCAGTCCTGCAAAGACAAGCACCCTCAGCTCCCATCAGCGTCAAGGCACATTAAAAAGTCTACATATAGACCTTAAAGCTATGGTATTTCACTCAATAGCGCAGCTGTGTTTTTGGAAGTTACAACCAGGTGAAAAGTTACAGTCATTGAAAATAAAATAGTACTGTCTGCCCAGAATTCCTACATATTTTGCGTGTCTGCTCAAAAAGTGGTCATACGTGATCTTAGGAGTGATACAGTGCCCGCAAGTGATATGGGAGATCTTAAGGCAATTTAATCCCAAATCTGGATATAGAGAGTGTCAGGGAGAAGGGGTGAGGACAGACAGGGCTCTCAACAAGAAAAGGAATAGGATCTTGGACCTCAAGGCTGGATGTTAGTGCCTAGGGTCCGAGAATGGATGAGCTGATCAGATCAGAAGGCAGTAACCATAGCACTGCAATTTTTCTAACAGCCTGGAAAAGAGAGAGATGGAATACACGACATCAAGCTGCGGGTCCCAGGACCCAAGAAAAAGATTAAGTAAAGACAAGTTAGAGTTTTGACATGGTTAGTGAAAGTGAAACATGACAATTTTCAGACCTGCAAGAGTCTGTGTAGTGTAGATGAGGCAGGAAGAAACAGTGACCAAGAAGGTATTGGCCATCTGCCTACCCGAGGCCCCAGGATTCTCTAGTTGGATTTTCACATGGATCCCAAGGGAGGTACACACCATTCTGCACGGGGGGGTGTGATTTCTCTCACTTTTACAAAGGTCCACTGTGGTTTTACATCTTTCATCTCAACCGAAAAGCCAGAAACTGGCTCAACAGCAAAGTCTCTTGGCTAACGGAAAGAATCTCCAAGCCAGTATTTCACACAAGTGCACGACTGCCAAGAATCCACGTGGCCAAATAGTTTGTTCCTAACTCTTGATATGGAAAATCTTGTACGGATTTGCCTGCAATCATTACACTAAGTGACTGGCTACAGGGTGTCTCTGCCGAAAGTTTTCTGGGGAAACAAGAGAGTATATTGCTTCACCAACCTGAGGACCACGTTAGGTGTGCAGCGCTGAAAAGAAGGCACTGAAATCCATGTGGTTGTCCTGGAAACTTCTGATATGGGCACACTCACAATGCCTGTCAAAGCTGTTCCTTCACACTGCTAAAGAGTAGGCTCTAATTACGCCATATGGTGCTAACTCATTTAATTTATGGGAGGTCTTACGGCAATTCAATATCCGTCTCGAGAGCCTGGTCTCAAATGCCACAAGAAGTCTTGGTGTCTTGTAGAAAAGTGTTGTCCTACTCAGGTAGCAGAGTGTCCTCAGGGATAAAAGCTTGCAAAGTTTCACCTTTCCGAAAGAGCGGTTGCAAAGACAGGATGGTGCAGCCCAAACCCGATACAAACTGAAGTCTGATCCCGCTTCTGGTCAAGAGTTATGCTATGGTTGGTACAATAGCTGTACTTGTCTGGATTATATTGCACCTGCATCTGAATCTTCCTTATCCTTTTAAAAGACATAACAGAAATACTTTCACAAAGAGATGGAACAGCAAACATACCAGCAAGGAGTCACAAGGGATGGGCAGAGCTGCTACATCCCACATCGCAAGTTTTACGTATTTTTTCTTGGGGGAAGAAGGGGAAATGCACCTTTTCAAGAAGCTTCACGCTGTTGAATGCAAGGAAATAATCCGACCTTGAACAGAAAAATGACAGGCAGCTAAACTAATCTTAACTGTAACTTGAAGTCATGAATGTTTCACAAATAATAAATAAGCCAGGATAGGAGGAATAGATTTCTCCAATGGGTTGAAGGTCACACTGAGCAGCCCAGAGCAAAAATCATTTCCATTTGGATCTATAAGTTAGTCCCATAGTAGCTCTCCTGCTTTGAATAGCAAGTAACTTGCATTTTTGCAGAGCAGCACCCGCCTTCAGACGTCTACCAGCTAACATCCGAACTATTAGATGTAGAGACAACAGGCGCTGTGTCTGTGAAGTAACATTTGGGATACCTAAAGACTAATGGATGTCTGAGTTGACTGGAGACAGCCATCCCAAATGTCAAAACTGATGCAACCCAGGCTGGGACTAGCAGCAATACCAGGGGTTTGTTTAGTCTTGTATTTTTGAGGACTTTGGTGTTTAAGCCCTTCTTGAAAGCTTCCTGCTCTGTCAGCACGGCTGACAGAGCTCTTCTACCCATACCTTAAGCCCCCAACTTAAGCATTATCTCTGACCTGCGACTCATTTATGTCTTACACACGTCAAAAAGTCTGGAAAATTCTTTCCACAAAATGCTTCTATGTAACGGCCTTTCCTATTCCACTCCCCAGAAACTCTTATTCAGGCTTTTGCTGTCTTGAGTTTCAGCTAGTGCAGGTTTCTTTCAGGTGGCCTCACCACATGCACTCTTACCCCCCCTTATATCCATTCAAAATACTGCTTCAGGCACTTCCCTTTGCAGGAGAAGAGTCAAAGGTGAGAAAAGAGGACATACTCTATCCAGATGGGGAAAATATCTCAGTGCAATTCAGTATTTTTTGGATGCACCAGCTCAGTGGTGCTGAAGGAGTTTAAAAAAAATAATGAATAGAAATCTATTTGGTGGTTAGTTGTCACAAGACTCAATTTGGAAATACTCTTTGGTTTTCTTGCCTTCGGTCTGGTCTGCAATCAGCTGGGTAGATGTTGGCATTAGGTTAAGAAAAAGAATTATGGAAGAGTGCAAAGCATCTGAAGGCTTCTTTTTTGGAGGATGTAGCAAGGCTTGAATAGTGTTACTTTTGGATCTTGGGATAACGATCCACTTACTAAAGACAAATGGACAAAGGTGATGTCTTAATAATTTTCTATCTATAGGCAAAGTCTAAGTGCTTCTGGAGACCACAGAGACGTAAGAAACAGAAAGACTATTACAGGAGAGTCTTCTAGCTTACTAGAAGGCTGACTCAATGCAGGCAAGGAGCAACTGAATCATTTTCTGAATCACGATTTGTTGAGTCAGAAATGCCCTGCATTGACCGTCCCAACAAAAATAACTTCAGGCAAGTATCTTACTTTCTAGATCTCTTTGGAGAATGCTGGAGAAAAATCAGAGTAGGTAAGAAACAGAGCAAAATGTTTTTGGAATATTCATTCTGTACAGACAGAATGGCAAGATTTAGTGACTTTTTCCTTAGGAAAAACTTTTTTCTTAGGATCTTTAGGAAATTTTTGCTTCAGCCTTTACATTACAGATGACTACATTTTCTACATAATTGTAACGATGTTCTACATTTTACCAGGTTAAATAACATGCAGGTCCTGAGCACAGGAATTTGAGGAACTTGAGAAAAGGATTTGTCTGGCCATATACTTAAAGAATGTTGGGTTTTTAAATAACGCTTGCTTTGGAGGGAGTGGAAAGATCATCATTTTAGACTGAAGCTCACATTTGTTAGGGGTAATGGGAGCCTCCATTCTGGGATGAGAGCAAACCATTGAAAAGCAGGTAAATCAGGGCAACAGGTGAAGAAACATTTGCAAAAGAAAATACTGAAGGCAACTAAAAGGGTCAACTGTCGTGTGAAGAATCTGCAGAGGCAAAAGGTAATTCATAAATGATTGATTTTACTAAACTGGATTGAAAGATAACCCACCGCAATGTCACAAAAAGAAAAAATGTTATAAGAATTATTAACTATATTAACTTGACGAAGTTCCCAAGTTTCACATAAGCATGTTCTATAGCACTCTCACATGATTGCTTTGTGCATCCACTAACTGAAACACTTAAAGTCTAAGCAACTGGTATTATTTAAATGCTGTGAATCTTTTCTCTATCAAGAAGGGTGGTGAGAGGAAGGAAGGAAGCTTGTAAATCATTTGCCCAGAGGAGCCATCATTTCATGAATATATTTGGTCTCTGCCAAGTGACCAAACAGAGGTCAAGTGACTTAATTTAACAAATCAAAAATAGCCACCAGAAGAATGCATCTCCCTTGATGTATTTTGATACAGAGCTGTTTATAAAGCCTTTTATTTCTACAATACCTTCTCCTTCTTCCCCTCTGCCTTCCCTTCTTTCACACATCCTCCATGAAAAACACCAGGGAATTTATTTCAGGTCAGCACCGACACACACAAAATCTTTAGAGCAGAGATGGGTGATCACTACCTAAGTCATCTGTAGGCTTTACCTGACAACAATTCTTTTCTTGAAGTTGACAGACCATTAAAATGCTGCCACTGGGTAAGAGAAATGAACAGTTCTTGTGTTTTATTATTTTAGCAGTTCGGAAAAGGCTTAGGAAAAGGTGACCATGTAGCAGTTAAATCTAAGCATACAGCTGGGACAAAAGGCACTTGCTCTCATGAACAGTGAGATTATTCCAATTGATCTACATGGTACCAATTGGGTGAAAAAACTCTGGTTCCCAGTAAAACTTGAAGGGTAAGTGGCACAATTGTGTCTTATGTGGGTTTTGGATACAAGGCTTTTGAGCTGCCAACTGCTGGACCTTTGGGAAAGGAAGGATGACTGCCAACGACAGAACGGCTGTTGTGCTGAAGTATTTTAAGAACAACTCATGAAATTTTTCATCAGTACGTGATTATCGTCTGAAGACCACCTGTAAAAGGTCATAGGTGCCTCCCATTCTTTGTGCATCGGATTCATGTGGTTTAAGTCGGCTGAATTTTTAAACTTCCAATGCAAGCATCCTGGAATGTAAAAATCCAACTCGGTATCTTATATCGCCACTAAGAGACTCTATACTCCTGCATCACCTGACACGTGCTGATGTGCAAGATGAAATAAAATCCATCTCACTCTCCCGTAACCATATCTGCAGTGATAACAGGAGTAAAAACTGGCTTCTTCTCATTTAAGCAAGCAGCTATAACTTAGAGGTGAGACCAAATGCAGTCCTGCTAACCTAATATGAAACATCCATAAGACTGTCTTCTGAAGTAAATTTAGAAGAGACCTCCTTGCCTTCTCAGCCAGTAAGGTAGCTTCATCTTATGAGTTATTACTAAAAAAAAATCCCAATGGTGACTTAAATATTTCACACAAATGCATATCTCAGTGTGAGAGTCATCCTGCTCTTTGGAAGCTCTCCACGGTGTCAGGACGCAGAAATATTCTTCAATGGTTTTTTTCAAAATGTGCCAAACTCACACCTCTGCTCCAGTCCTGGAGAGAAGGGCTCTTTTAGCTCTTCACGGGGCTGTGACCCATCCACCTTTGTAGTACCAAACATTCAACTATGGCTGTGAGATGAACCCAGACCCTAATTCCGGAAGCCTCTCATCTGCCTGTTTTAGTTGCGCCAACACCATCTTTCCTGCTTACTCTAACTTGTTTAATATTCTTGGTTACAGGGGGATGAGTCCTGGCTACTCATAGCACTGAAGAACGAAGCAGAGCCCACACTCACAATTTTACCAGCATGAATGGAGCTTTACATAGAGGAGTGGGACTCAAGAGCCTTTTCCACAAAGCTAAAAATCCATGGTAAAGACAGCAGGAATGCAAGGAATAATAATGTTAGAACTGGAGAGAAAAGTGAAGTAACGGAATAAAAGTTAGGGAGAGGAATATTCTGCCATGTGTCGAGGGCTTATTAAAGTACACAGGCTTGACAGATTAGTTCTCCACCCAATTCAGGAAGCCGTTACTATCCTGTGACCCATGTTTCTTACGATATAATAAACCACTTGCTTTAGGTTATTATAGCCACTTGTAAACAAAACCAAATTCCTGGTAAAATAATGATTTATGACTGCTGGAGAAGACTTAATTTCTCTCCAGGCGACAAAGACATCTAAGTCAGCTGAAACTCTGCATATCAAGCCATTCTCAGACCTTTATGCTAAAACAGATATCGCAGGACTGATATCACCGGTGTGCTTTGCGATGTCTGTGAGTTACAGGAACATTTAAGCATTTGTTTAACGTTTCACCGTGATTACAAACACTTGCGTTCATCTCCCTGTGGCAAACTGAACCAGAGATCCATTTGAAATCAGGAAATTCTAACAGGGGAGTTCACACCCTCCGTGTCCTGAGGAACAAGTGCCTTGAAACGAAGCACGCTGGAAGCGAGGAGGGAAGCTCCGCGATCTCAGCTCCACGGCGCAGCGGCGGAGCGTTTGTCAGCAGCGACATCAACCACGGGCAAGAGCTGCAAAACCCCATGCAAACCACTACCAATGAACCGCCGTTAACCAAAGCTTGGTACAACTAAGGGGACAAACAAGTCACTCCTCCAAGAGCGTTAATATGACACTAAGGCTGAACATGTTTTCCATTGGCTCAGGATTATTTTAAAATCATTCTTTCATAGAAATCAAGAGCTGTTAACACTGAAGTGTCAGAAGCCATAAAGCCTGAGAACGATTTGGAAGAAACTCCCAATGTTTATCTCATCTCCAGGCTGATGTACACGTGACTGGCACATATTTCCTTCCTTTAATGTCTGTCTTTTTTATTTATTTATTTATTTTAAGCTGAGATGGGGTCATTTCTGAAGTAACTTCCCAAATAACTTCACCCTGTCCAAAGAACTGTGAGAAATGGCATTAAAGAGCTATAGCTCTGTAACAAACCATAAGATGCACCCGAGAAGGAGAAACTTCTCTCATTTGTACCCGTTTCACACTGCATTAATGACAGGCTTTTCAATGGAAAACCACATTTGCTGTGTACTATGCAAATCAGGCACCACCAGCAGCATCTTCAAAGCAGGAAGTAAAAGCGTTCAAGTGCGCAAAATAAACTTTAATGCAGAATAAAATTATTATCCCACTCATTAGGTGGACCTAATGCATTACCTCTGCTGGGACCTTTGGACTCTGAAACATGCAATGAGAGAAATCATCGAGGGGAAGGGAGGAGAAAAACAGAAATCATTCAGAACTCTGGTCTTTAATTTTCACTTTAAAAAACTGTAACGTTGAACCATCCCACAGTTCTCTCCAAATAGAAGTTGCTATAAGCACTTTATCACCTGCAGGTATTTTAGCATTCTCTACATGGATGAAATGTAGCAGATTTAGCAACCAATGCTAGAGCACTACATCAAAATTCTATTATTCTGTGCAACTGCATTATGCATTAAAATGCCTTGTCACCACCAGATTCTGACTTTTAAAATGACTACACGCTTGCTGGGCAGAATATCTATCAGGAGAAGACCTCTCAGTTTATCTAGGATTTGGCAAATAAGTTTAAATTTAATCTTTCACTTTTAAAGAAATACTTTTGATCTATACCGTCGTTTTTAAGGAGTCTAATGGGCTGAATTATCACCCACCACGATCTTAGGGATGATGGTTTCCCTCTGAAGGTCAGAAATTGTCTTCACAAGCCTCTATTCTGTCCTAGAGGTGGACCTTACATATCATAGAATCATAGAATNTCACCAAGGCAGAGCAGAGGGGGAGGATGACCTCCCTCGACCTGCTGGCCACACTCTTCTTGATGCACCCCAGGATGCCATTGGCCTTCTTGGCCACAAGGGCCCATTGCTGGCTCATGCCCATCCTGTTGTCCCCCAGGACTCCCAGGTCCCTTTCCTCAGAGCTACTTATATGAACTTACATATGAACTTACATATGAACCCAAATTTGGCCCTTACCCAGAAGGTTTGCGTCCACCCAGGTGAAAGCTTTGGAAGAGCTCTGAAGCTTCACAATGAGAGATTTCCCAGTTCTGTAACTGGTATAGTGTAGTGACTGTAGCTACCTGTTTCTACAGAAGACTTCCCAGGAGACCTTCAGATACTTACCCGGTTACTGCTCAGGTTATAGGGAAGTGATAAATCCTGGCGGCTTCCAGAAAGCTGAAACAATTAAGACAAGCAGATTTTTTTCTTAACAAAAACGTCAACAACTAATAAATATGCCTCTTGACAAACACAAGGAAGGGAGAAAAAACAGTTTTTCAGTTTAATTAGGACTGAAATCCAAGAGATGAAAGATGAAATCCCAACTATTGACCTGGAAGGTGCCAGAATTTGACAAGTTTGTTAACCTGTTCTATCAACGGATTTCTCTCCAAATTTTGGACAACAGAAGCCTCATCTTTCTTATGCACAACACTTACAAAGTTCAAAAAATACTTGTAATTTGCTTTCAAATCTTCTGAAGACAAAAAAAAAAAAATCTTCAACTTGATAGATAAATCAAAAAATGCTCAGTGTTCAAAAAAAAAAAATGCAGAAGTTCTTTTTACGTTGCTTTTTCAGATAATGTGGATTTATCGGCGTGCTTTCAAGCATACTAACCTGCATGATGAAAGCGTGAATATGTGCAGATTTTGTCTCCTCTTAGCGATTTACACGCTCCCAAATAGCACAGGCAAACAGAAGGGTCAAACAGAAGGAAATTTATTGCTACAGTTCATGACTCTGGCATCACAGGGCCCTGCCATTGAAAGACTGGACCTGCTGCCCCCAGTCTGCTGCAGATGCCAGCATGGGATACTCACCCGATTCACATTGGGAGAGCTCAGGCTCCTGCGGCACAGTTTTCCTTTTCCCATTGCCTGCTCTTTTACAGCAACGTCCTGCCAATCATGGAGAAGCAAAACAAAGAAAATACGCGTGTTTTGCAAGAATCTAAGCTCCAATCATCCCAGGACAGTTTTGTCTATACAAGAAAAATGTTTCTAAACAGCCTTCCTGCACAGGCTCCTGTCTGTAAAGTCTACTTTAACCTAAATTTTGCACGTAACATGGCTAGGAGCAGATAAACTTTAACATCTCCTATTTCACTGATTGGCACTCACAGGATTTTACAGCTAGTTCTGATTCTAGGAGATGACGGTTACAGACGCCAAGACTAAGACTCCCTTTCCTAGCTGAGCTCCTGTTTTAATCCTTTAAACTAATTATATACGACAGGGAACTTGCCTGCAATACTTAGAGTGCATCACACTTCCCCATTAATTTATAGTGGGCAGACACATACTCAAATTTGTTTTGCATAACTTTCTTTTGTGCTTGCATAATTTATACCCAGAAGAACAATTTTCAATAAATGTTTTTCTCTCCTTTATTTTTCCTGGTAAACATATCAAGTTACAGTACTTAAGATTAACCCAGTCACTGCCTTATGTATTGACAGAACAGGTTTGGTTACTTCAAGGTAGAACATGGGTAAAATGACAAGAATTCTGCTAGCAACTTCAGAAACTATTTCTAAAGCTGAAGCAAAAGCTAATGCCACGCAACTGTTTTGAACCACAGTTAGCAATGCAAAGTCTTAAAAAGTAACCAAACATCCCTTAATAGGGATGTTTGTCCTCTAGGACAAGAAGAAACGGCCTCAAGTTGCCCAAGGGGAGGTTTAGGCTGGATATTAGGAAAAAAATTTACACTGAAAGGGTTATTGAGCATTGGAACGGGCTGCTCAGGGAAGGGATGGCGTCACTACCCCTAAGTCACTACCCCTAGAGGGTAGACATAGTGCTTAGAGATACAGTTTAGTGATGGTTTTCGTCAGAGTTAGGTCGATGGTTGGACGAGATGATTTGAAAGGTCCCTTCCAACCCGGGCAATTCTATGATTCTACAATAGTGCACTTAATATAAAGCTCCCAGGCCCATCCATCCACAGGGCAGGTGGGTGAGTGAGAACATCTCCTTAAAGAGAGCTACATTTGCTTCTTTGGATGCTTGCCACAGGCACACTTTGTAAGGCTGAGGTATGCCCCAAAGCGGTGTTTTAGGTTTGTTAGGCACTGCGTGCCGTTCTGAGAACATTTACATTGCCATACACTGTTCTCAGTAAGCATCTTCTCTGCTGTCTGCTACCGCCTTAAAAACAGACCTGGCGCAGACGATCCAAGGTGAGAATGTTCTCCACAGCCATCACGCTCCGCAAGTACTTCTCAATATAGGCTTCAGAGTCAGCCGAAGCTGCATCTTCAACGTTTGCTGCCATTCTGGCTAGTGCCTCCCGCTCTTCAACTCCTTGAGCATCCTAGGAAGACAAAAAGAAATCCTTCTAAAATACAGTAAAAATCTTCCACATCAGTCCTGAAGAGAACGCACTTTTAAAACAAGCAGGAAAGATGCAACATTGTTTTCCTTTAAGCTCAGGGGCAGATTCAGATATCTGGTTGGACATCTCTAAATATTAGCCTCGTTAATTGAAAGAACTCATGCCATGCCAACGGCATGGGTGCTCCCACCACCCTCACAGACATTTCAAGCTGTATGTGGTTATTGTTCTTTTGGATTTTGTTTTTGAGAGTCTGCAGTGCGACATTGCCATTGATTAGCAAAAGGGCTGCATTCAGATATTTTGTAATTAAAAAGTGCTCAAACACATTTGGGGTGTTACCTGTCCCGCGAGGAAAATACAATTTCAAGTGACTTGCAAGAAAAAAACCAAAGCATTTCTTGAAACCTTTCAACACAGCGTGCTAAATACAGCAGAACAGAAAAGACAGAGTCAGGCAGCAATCAGACTTTTGGCTCTTCATGTGTTAATGTTTTCACAAGTGCTTTGACAGAGCATCTGTTTGGAAGGAGTGGATTAGCGTCTAACTGGGAACATGCTCAGGAATCAAGAGTTGCATAAAGACTTTACTTAGAAAGTGCGTATTTGTCATTTTTTACATATTCTCATGCTCCCTACACAAGGCACTTCACCTTCCCATCTTTACTCCCCTTTTTCTCTCTGTTTAAAATGTTTCTTCAAGGATCTGAGCAAATAGATGCTCACTCAACAAAATACACAGTGACACTGATAAGGCATAGGTTGCGGCGAAGTCCCAGCACGTAAAGGAATATGCTTAATCTTCTATAAGAACCATAGTTTATGCTTGCAGAGGCAAGAGCTAGCATGCAGAAAATAAGGGGAAAATCAGAAAGTTAGAGGCTCTTAGCCAATTTCAGATACTCTGATTTCTTATTCACCTCTGGAATATTTGAGACTATCTCAAAAGTGATACCACAGCCAGGAATAGAACTTCGGTGAGACATCCTTCGGAGGAAACTCTGTGCAAAACCCTGTGGGAAAAAAAAAAAAAAAAGGAAAATATTTCTTCCTTTAAGGAAAACATGGTTTAACATATTTCAACCAAAGTAAATATAGTTTACAATAAAAGAAATCCAAACCCAAAAGACTAGGCAATAAATATGTAAGAGTCAAAGATTTTAACTTGGAGACAAATCCTTTGTTTCTCTGTATTTTCTTTGTATTTTACATACAGAAAAAGGATTAACTTCATTGCAAGGTGACCGCTTAACCAGCACACAAAGCATTTGATAGTTCTAGAAGTGGTTTGGGTTTTTTTGACAGAGCCCTAGGTGACTTGTCTTGAATATTGACAAGTACAGGCATTAAATTCTTGACCAAAGGGATCGTTATGAAGCATGATTTAAGGGGCCATGGTCATTGTTTATGCTGACTTGGCGCCTTGCAGGGTTAAGAACTGGACTGTTGAATTAATGCAGAGATGAGTCATTCAAAGATGCTGCTGAGACGAACACCCGGGAAAGGTTATTGATGAGGATTTTTAGAAACCTAGCAAGAAAGCCAAAGATTCCGTGTTGAATAAAAAGTAAAAAAAAATCATTGATTAAATCCGTAGAAAACAGAATTGATGAAGACTTAACACAATTGTAATTACCGGCACGCTCTCTTTATCTATTGAATACGCTCTTCCATTCCATACGACAAAAAATTCACTGCTCCCTTCCTGAGAAAAAGCTTTTGCCTGATGGAAGCACCAAGAACTGTAGTTCTTCTGTTCAGAGCACTAAAAGCAATTTAGAGTTGGCTACAGGGTTTCTGGGTGTGACCACACCTCTTCGGCTCTTGCTTCAGATTTTAACTACAGATGTGCAAACAGAATAACAATTCAGGCTTTCTGCTTTGTCATTATGACTGCTGGGGGAAGCTGGATTCCGAGGCAACGCTGAACAAACTCTTCCTCACCATCGTTCTCAAGAACGAAGTATTTTTCAGGAAATGATGCTGCAAACGAAATGACAACCTTCTGCTTTCCGTTTATCAAACATCCTGCTCTCACCTACACATTGCTGTAAGAGCACAAGCCAACTGGAAAACGTAAGAGACCAAGAGTGATTGACTTTGACTAATTACACAAGGGGACCTCGGCTCCAACTGTTGCTAATTTATCCCTAAATATCTGGATGCATAAATAGAAATGGTTAGCAGTAATGTGTGAACGTACTATAAGAGCAAGGAAACACACGTTTCTTTTGATACACAGCTTTTGCAAAACATGAACTCCAGGCTCATGAGAAGTTAACTCCTTCTACCTTTTCCAGTGACTGGGGATAAAGCACTTAGTAGTTAATATAAATAATACTGATTTCTATGATTCTATGAATCTCTCAGAGATGTCATCGAGCCTTTAAAAAAAAGCTGTATTATCATGCACAATATATAAGACTTGGCACCTTAAAGCCTTGATGCATGCCATTCATAGCATCACAGAATGGTTTGGGTGGGAAGGGACCTTAAAGATCATCCAGTGCC